>PVLA01000155.1:440186-510470 GCA_004027455.1 Hydrochoerus hydrochaeris | reverse complement strand
CGCGAGCCCACCTGCCGGCCTCTGAGGGCACACGTGGTGCCAGACAAAGGGGCTGAGAATACTGGGAGGCTGAGGCAGCGGCTCAGAGATCCTGAGACCGTGCAGGGGTCTTGACCAGGAGCTCCTTATATCTCAGGAAGGACAACCCGCAGGAGAATCACTTTAAAAGAAACCAAGGTGGACATGGTGGCGCATGCCTGTAATCCCAGCATGCTGGGAGGCCGAGGCAGGGGGATCCTATGTTCAAACCCAGCCTGGGTAATTTAGCAAGTCCTGTTTTAAAATAAAACAATAAAAACAAATGGGGTGGGATGCAGCTCAGTGTGAAGACCCTGAGACCATGGGAAGATCCCAGTATGGGACAGACAAAAAAAAAAAAAAAAATCAGCAAATTACTCCAGACCGGGCGAAAGCTGGGCCTCTGCTTTTGTCTGTGTCAATGTCAATGTCACTGAAGGGGGGTGTGGGTGCCACTGCAGCTGGACAGGAAGTATGGGGTCCTGGCTATACGCCAGCTCCTGTCCCCCTTTTGCCACACGGCACACCCCATGCCCTACAGCTGCAGGCTGAGAGCTTTTCTTCCTTGGAGCGCTAGAAGGAGGAAGAACTCAGTGCCTGGGTGACCATGGTCACACTGCAGGATCCGAATCACTCCCAGGCACCTCCTCTGACATCCTGGTGCTCCGTTTTCCATTGTTGGGCAGGTGCCATCCCTGTCACTCGCTCCTCATCTTGTCTCTCACCCTGACACACTTGCTCTCTGTCTCAGCCCTTGTTATCACAACCAGAGGCACCCAGCACAGCGCGGTATGCAGAAGGAGGCTGTTCTGAAATGCCAGTCCTGAGAATAGGGGTGAGGGAGGTGGCAAAGACAGGGATGGCAGAAGGCTCTGCCAAGGGGTCCTGGGGTGTGAAACTCTTTACCCACCCTCGCTCTAGCCCAGGGGTCTCAGGTAGGTCACTGGCCGTGTCACAGGCCTCACCAGCCTCTCACCTTGGCCGCCACAGCTTCGATGTTGGCAGGAACAATGCACTCGAAAGTGTTGGGGTTCTTCTCCCGGGAGTAAATGATGGTCTCTGTCTTCTGTTTTTTGAGGAATTCTTCTCTTGTGACAATATCTGCAGAGAGAGGCCAGTCTTGAGGGTGGCACAGGAAGTTTCAGGTGGTTGGTCCCCTCCATGCCCCACCTATCCCTACTCCTGGGTGCCACAGAACTGGATGTATGGTCCAGTCACAGTTAGCTGTATCTTGTCCCTTTCATTAGACTGTGAAGCTCCCTGGGGGCAGGGACAAAGCCAATGCTTCACATTCCCTTTGGCAGACCAGAGAGGTGTTTAGTCAGTATTCAGGGTCTGGCTGCTCAGCAGTGTCACAATAGTAGTTCAGGAACCATGGTGCATACTCTCCACTAACTGCCACCCACAAAGAAGCTCAGCCATTGATCTATTCACTCATGATCTACTCGTGCATCCATCCATCTATCCATTCACCATTCACCAAGTCACTCTCCTTTCCACACATCCACCCATTCACCCACTCATCTATCTACTTTTCATCCATCCATCCATCCATCCATCCATCCATCCATCCATCCATCCATTCATTCATCCATCTCACTTTCCTATCAATCCATCCACCCATCCACCCATTTACCTACTCACTTTTTATCCATCCATTGATCCATCCATCACCTAGCAACTCACTCTACCATCCCTCCACCCACTCACCTACTCATTTTTCATCCATCCATCCATCCAACTCACTCTCCCATCCATCCATCCATCCATTCACTGACCCACTTTTCATCCATTCATCCATCCACTCATCCACCCATCTACCCACCTAACACTACTAAGGGTCAGGTATTAGGAATGAATGTAAATATGATAAAAACACAGCTTATGTATTCAAATAAGCAATGATCTAGCTAAGAGAAAAATGTAGGCTCCAGACAATGGGGAACAGTTTAGTGAGCCCAGTGGCGGATACCGTGTGGGAGAGGGTGCAGGCAGGAAGCCTGGAGGAGAAGGTGCCTGCCAGAGGCCTTGCTCCCGTGCTGGGTGACCATGTACATGTTTTAACCTCTCTGGGCCTCAGGTGGAGGAGGGTGAGGTCTGTCCAAGTCTGGACACAGGTGGAGGGAGGTTATCTGGGCTGGCAGCGGTGATCACTTAGAGTGTAGTTTCGGCCGAGCTGGATGGCGGCCCACTTGGATATAGACAGGACAGTAAAGCCTGTGCTGTATTCATTCACCATGATTTAAGAAGCCCTGGAACATGATGTTTAATTGGCCCCAGGTAGGCCTGAACATCTATACTTTTGACAATTTTTAGTTATTTATTTTTTGTGCTACTGGGAATTGAACCCAAGGCTTTTATGCTGAGCTACAACCTTGGCCCTTTTTATATTAATAAACTAGTTCATTTTTTTTTTTGGCTTTTTTGAGTCAGGATCACACTGTGTAGTTCAGGCTGGGCTGGAAGTCATTGCAGTCATCCTGCCTCAGCCTCCTAAGTGCTGGGATGACAGGCATGCATCCCTGTGCTCAGCTTATTTTTCATTTTGAGACAGGGTCTCGCTAAGTTAGGAAGTTGTCCAGGCTGGGCTTGAACTTGCAATCCTTGTGCCTTGGTCTCCTAGAGTACTGGGATTACAGGCATGCACCACCTCGCCTGGTCACACGTGTACATTTAATACAGGCGGAGACTGATGGCAGCCAGGATGGGAGTTCAGGGCTGGGAGTGGGCGTCACCACCCTTGCCACACCTGGGGACACCAAGGCTCAGAGTGATGGGAGGCCCACTATACACATCCCGGCCCTAAAGCAGGGACTGAGCTCGTGGATGACACTGTCACCTCTGCCCCTTCACCCTCAGTGTTAGATGGGGAGACGAGAACGGGATTCCTTGCTCCCGGGGATGCTGCAAATGCCCAGGGGTCGGTGTGGAGACAGAGGGAAGACACCCCGCGATGCTGCATGTGCTGTCCCCGCCTTCCACTCTAGGCAGGGCGAGGCGATGGTGGCGGGGAGGGAGGGAGTGTGGGAGGGAGGAATGGTGGAGGGGGAGAGTCGGGCAGTGCTGGCCTTGTCCACCTCCCTGCACACCCCCTGCTCACCTGACTTGCAGAGGGTGAACTCCATGGCGCCCCCTGAGTTCAGCAGCTTCTGTACCAGCGTCTTGGCCAGCATGGTGGGTGTGAAGAGCACCGGCCGGCGGCGCTCGCAGTGGAAGGCCCGCACCAGGCTGTAGGGGATGAGGCTGAGGTTCTTGCTGAGCTCGCTCTCAGGGTACAGCTCTGGGGGTGGGGAAGGGGGCCGCCGTCAGGGCCTGGGCCCGGGGAGCCCGGGTATCCTCGGGGAAGGGCAGGCACCAGGGCTGCTGCTTTAGTTTTTGGTACCGAGGAGTGAACCCAGGGCCTTCACTCCGAGTTACATTCCTACTCCTCTTTATTTATTTTGAGAGAGTCTGACTAAATTGCCCAGATGGAGCTTGACCTTGTGATCCTCCTGCCTCAGCCTTTCCCAGTGCTGGGATCACAGACGTGAGACCGCGCGCCCAGCCCTGGGGCTGGTTCTTGGAGGCCACTGGGGTAATATGCTGCTCCACCAGCCACTGCAGGCCCGGGCAGCTTGGGCTTGCTCCTGGCACCCAGGGATATTCTGGGGGTCCTGCATGCCTGTGTGGGAGGCAGACAGGTGGTAGGTGACATAAAGAAGCCCTAGTGGTTTCAGACATGGTGGGTTTCTGGAGAGATTGCCAGGGCAGGGTAGTCCAGACAGAGGGAGTGTGACCACAGGACAGCAAGGGACAGTGTAAGATGACCAGGTGATGGGACAGCAGGGCCACTTGGCAAGGTGTGGTGCCTTTAGGGAAGCATCTAGCCAGGGGCAGGGTGACCACATGGCCTGGGTTCTGCCCTTTCCAGGCCTTTCTGGCCTACGTGCGGGGAGCAGCGGGGAGCCCCTGGCTGGAATCTGTTAAAGCCAGCCCGGCAGCACCAGGTCACTTCCCAGAGACCAGCCGCCCATCCCGTCATTGTTCCTTGGCCTGGCCCTCACCATCTGTGCTGGGGCTCTGGCCTCCTTGCCTTTGAGTATGGCCAGTGTGGACAGGGAACGCGGGAGGGGCTGGCTCATCATCAGCTGGGGTCACCGGCTGGAGAAATGGCCAAAGGTGCTTATGGGGATAAATATATAAACACTGCTCATTGGTGGCTCGAGGTAACAGGCTGTCTGGACTGCACGTGACAGTGACGCGTGCCAGTCGCGAAGGGCAGACTTCAGCCCCCGCGAGGGGTGTGGGGGAGCGGAGGGCGGGGGGCTCACCACCCACCTTCCTGCTTCTCGGCCGAGAGCTTGGTGGCATCCAGAGAGGTGCGGGCCAGGCTGCCCAGGGGGCTCCCGGAGATGACTCGGACCCGCTCGCTGCTGTTCATACGCTTGTACTTGTTCTCGGACCTACTGACGAACTGTGGGGACGGAAGGGGCAGTGGGGTAGAAGGCTGATCTCCCTGCTCTCGCTTCCAGCCACATGGAGCCACTTCTAGTCCCACCCCTGCCCTGGGGCCGGGCCAGTCACCTTTCTATATGAACAGGGGACAACACAGTATGGTAGTGCAGATCTGTTAGCCCAGCACTCTGGGAGGCTGAGGCAAGAAGATCACAAGTTTGAGCCCAGTCTGGGCAACTTGGTGACTTAGCAAGATCCTGTATCAAAATGAAAAATAAAAAAGGGCTGGCGATGCAGCTCAGCACCAAGTCCCTGGGTTCAACCCCCAGTGACACCTAGAGGTGGCTGGAGTCTTTCAACTCCGGGACAGTGGTCACCAATAGTGAGCAAGTAGGGAGGGACCCATACTGCCCCTCACCCAGCTCCCTGCCAACGGGACCACCTTCCCTTGGGGCCTCCGTGTGAGCTCTGTGGTGAGTGGACTGACGCGCTCCAGCTGGTGAGGTGCCCGGCTGGACCCACTCCCCACTGGGCGTGTGGGATGCTCTCGTCTCCCTAACACCATGCTCCCCCAATCCTCAAGTCACTGGGGGAACACTGCAGCCTGCGCAGGCCTGGTGGTGGGCACAGACCCGGCTTTCTGCCTTGCTCCATGGGCTCCTCTGGGGCACCCCCTCCCCTCTGCAGGGAGGTGGATCCTGGGGCTGGGTGTGTGTCTTGGGATGGGACCCTCAGGGCTTTGGTTCTGGTCTTTCCTGTGGGTACCAGAGTGTGCCATCTCGAACGGCCTGCTTCTCAGAAGATCTCTGACCTGGCCAGGCTCCTGCCCATCTGGCTGTCTTTGCTTGTGTCTACCTGGGTCCTGGGATCACACTGCTAACCTTTTTGAATCACCTCTGTCTCAACATCAGGTTGGAGTCTTGGGGTGTCACACTCACTCCATAGGGGTCTACTTGGTGCAGCACCTACTTATGCTTATTGGGATTACTCCCTTTGCTCATCTCCTAGGATATAAGGAATGCTTCTGCTTTTATAGGAAATAACTTCTGAAGATGTCATACAATATGCTGGTTAGTGTTCCTTATACAAACCCATACAAAAAGGTTTTCTTTTAAGGTAAGTACAAGGGAAAATCTTTTCTGGTCTGTAGAGCCAAAATGTTTCCCTAGACAGATTAAGATTCAAGAACCTGCTCCATATCCCTTTTCTCCTTGGCTGCCAGGATACCGAGATAAGCCTAAAGCTTTATCTGGGGAACTAAACTGGCCTAGATATTTGGAGTATTTGTTTTCTTTTCCTGACATACCATTTCTGATTTTTCTATTAATATTTTAACAGGCAAGTTGTTTGAGCTCCTTTTGGGCATATGATTTCTCAAATCTTTTCTAAATGTGGGATTTGCTTGTGACAGGAGCACAGACCGTCTCTCGAGCTGTCAGTGGGAATGGGACGAGCGATGTGAGGCGTGTGAGAGCTGCAAGTGGGCTGCGCACACCAAGTGCTGCTATTTCGGTGCTAGCTCCTTTTCTCAGCAGGCAGAGGGCGAAGCCATGCACACCGCAATGGGAAAGGCAGGCGCCTACCTGGAGGAGCTGGCCGAAGAGGAAACTCGCTCTGGAGAGGCGCGGACTGACCCGGGGGTCGCTTGTTGAAAGCGGCTCTTCGGGCTGCAGGGTGTTCTGGAATGAGTTATCAGTCAGTCAGAAGGAGCAGGGCCTAGCTAGATCCGAGGCACAAGAATGGTGCACAGAAGCGTAGGACGCTCCCACGTCCCCTCCACTGAGTGCTGGGCAACTTGCTCCAGCAGGGACAGTGCAGAGCTACCCTCCAGCTGCAGCTTCCTCTTCCCCTCTTCAGGGGAGCCCAGGGAGGGCCCAGGAGGACTGGGTCCTTCTGGAGGGGCTGTCCCTGCCCAGTGATGTTTCACCAGGGAGGTGGCATTCAGCCAGCAGGGCTTTCCCCGTGGTGTCGCAGACTCACCCGGAGCACCCGCAGGGTGTGGTGTGATGTGTCAGTCTCCTCCCGGCTGCCCCGGTGCATCAGGCGCTGAAGCTTGACCAGCAGCAGCTGCTGGGCCCTGGGGAGCAAGAGGGAGGCGTCCAGGCTGGAGCAGAGCCAGGGGCTGGGGAGTGCTCAGCCTGAGGGGCTGGGGAGCCTGGGCTTGTGCCTCTGGGAGGCCTTGGCTCCAGATGGGGCCGGGGTGGAGGCTCCTGTCTCCAATTTGGGGCTCCTCTGCTGGGAATCTGGCCTGTCAACGCCACCTCACAGGGCTGGTCTTGCAGCCATCACTGTCTGGAAGCACAGCTAAAGTCTTAAGAGATGCCCTGCCCCCTTGGGAGGTACGAAGCCTTCCTGGAAGAGGTGGAACTGGGACCTCACTGCCCAGCAGGCCCATGCTCATCCCTGAGGCCCCTGCTGATGCATGAAGCACTACCAGCCCCTGATTCCACGGTGCCAAGGACACAGAGCCCCACGGGGCCTGGCCTCACCGGCTGTAGCTGGGTATAGTGCCCATGTCCAGGTCGTGGTTGGTGAAAGGATCAACTCGTGCACACAGCCACTCGTGCCTGTCCTGGTACATGGTGTCGCGGATGTGCACGATGTCGTCACACTTCAGGGACATGGAGCAGGCATCCAGCTGACTGGAGATGTTCAGGTTCAGGCGGATGTAGAAGGAGTCCCCTGACGTGATCAGGCCCTCCTCCATGTCCTTCAGCAGCCTCTGGTACCCTGGGAAAGGGACAACCCAAACAGTGCACGTTGACAGGGCCCCAACCTCAGCTGAGGGGCCTTCATGGTGTGTTCCTCACAGACGGGGTGGGAGGGGCAGGCACTTCTGCCTGATGATGTCATTCATGGGTTTCCTTTTTTGTCTTGGCTGCCAGGAAGCTCAGAGCTGAATGTGTCAAGTTACAACATTCCCCTTCACTAGTGTTTCTGCCATAATCTCCATACCTTCCCCACCACTGGGGATAGACATTTGTTTTTCATTCTCTCTCTTTCCATTGGCATAGAACTCATATAACAGTAAATTGCACAAATTCTTAAATTCAGTGAATTTCCCCAAATATGTGAGTGTGGGTAGTCTCCCAGAACCTGCCCTTTCAACACTTCATTGTGGTGATCTTTATCCTGATGGCTGAGCTGCAGCTCACTGCACACAGATGGAACCAAACAGTACAGGCCCTCTCCCCTCTGGTGGCTATTACTCCATGTTACGCCTGTGAGGTGCATCTACGGGGCTGCCATGCTGCGGAACTGTGCTCTTTTCCACCACTGCACAGTGCTCCACTCGTGTGTGCTTATCTATTGTCTTGTGTACACATGTGCACTGTTTGCAATATGGGGCTACTATGAGTAACTGCTGAGTTATCCGTCCATACTGCTTCTATGGACATATGTACACATGTCTCTTGGATATATACACAGAGGTAGAATTACCAGGTCATGGATTATGTATATATTTAGATTTGGTAGATACTGCCAACTGGCTTTCTAAATTAGTAAGACCTAGCACACTTCGATTTAACCTTACTTAAATGTCACTTTCCTTGTGAGCAGATTCTTGCACTTGCTTTGCAAGGAAGTAGGGCCCAGACTAGGACTGTAATAAATAAGTGGCCAGCTCCAAGTGAACACTCATCATACAAATCCCTAAATCAGCCCTGCGTCAGAGGGCTGCATGGCACAGTAGGAGCTAAGACAATCCTGCCAGGCCCCAAGTAGCTCCTCAAATGTGCGCAACACAAATATGCAGGAGCATTTCAGCCCATGGGGTCAATGTTCCATGGGGTAGTGTGGAGAGACAGGGTTCCCCAATGGGTCGGCACAGGGCAGAATCCCTGCCACCTTCCTGTCAGACCCATGCCACTTGCTCCTTGAGCTCCCTGCAACTAGATGAGCTAACTTGGCTTGAAATTCCAGGGCTCCACTGCTGCACAATGCACAACTCTTGGGGGTGCTGCTCACACCACCATCTGTGGCCCTACTGGCCAGTGGTCAGGGCACCATCCAGGGATTTTTGGGCAGGGCTAAAAACCCAGGCTGTAGGAGTAGGAGACACCTGGCCCACATGTTGGGGGCAACTGGACTCTGTGTTTAGGGACAGCACCATTATCATCTGCACTGCAGGGTGCTGCTGGGAAGGGGTGTGAGCGGCTAGAGAAGCTATTTGTGCTCTGCTGAAACATTCATGAGCCCCATGGTTAAAAATAAGACCCAGCTGCAGAGATAATCATGCGGGAAAATCCAGAGGTGAGAATGAGGACTCAGGCTGCGGGAAATGGAAAACAAAGCTCTGTGCACTGCCTGGGAGTTGTGGCTAGGAAACAGGTGCCTAGGATAAAACCCTGGAGGGTTTGATGAGAAGGCAGGTGAGGCCCTCTCTGTCCTGGTCTGGGGGCCATGGGGACAAGGCTGGGCTGAGATGCGGCTCAGTGGCACTGCTAGACCCAGCTGCTACCTACAGCAGGCCTGGAAGCCCGAGAGCACGCACGCTTCACACCAGGGCAGCGAGGGGGGTCAGGCTGCGCATCCACTGTGCCTGGGTGGGTGTCCCAAGGCATCTCTGGCAGCTGGGCGTGGACGTGGTGGTTTGAGACAGACAAGCTGCTCCTGGTCATCTGCCTGCTCCCCCAGGCCTGCTCTCTTGGTCCCTGATGGTGCCAGGACAGCTCATTCTTCTGCTAAACTGAGGAGGAAGTGGGGGTACTAGGTGGTGAGGTCCCCTGCCCCGCATCTGAGCCGTCTCAGTGTGAAGTGGGCCTCCCAGGCTCACCTTCGTGGTTAACTTTGTAGTGCAAGGTGACGGGACCGCTGCACCTCTGGATGGTCCAACGGGCCTCTTCCTTTGTGCATGTGTCCAAGGGGACACTCTGCCGCTCGCCTCGGATGCAGCCTTCCAGCTGGACAGCAAAAGACATGTCAGGACACAGGAGCACCCTGGGGCCGGCAGGTACTGATGCCCGGCCCCCTCCCCCAGTCCCTCCTCCTGGTGTGGTTTTGAGGCCCAGGGACCCTCCACTGGTAGGGACACATAGAGCACATGGCATCCTGGCACCTGGCCCTCACCAGCAGCAGCTGGTGGCCCTGATGGAGCCCCGCCTTCTCAGCCAGAGAGCCCTGCTTGACTGTGTGAACGAAGCTCCCACGGGCGTTGCCTCCCAGGAGGGTGAGCTGGTTGACCAGGCCGTCGCCACTGAGTGTCACGTGTTGCACCGATGGCCCCGAGCCCCGCACCTGCCCCACAGAGGTGACCGAGGGCCGGAAGGGCCTGGATGGGGAAACAAAGTGGTGGTCAGACAGCAGAGGGGCTGGGGTTCAGGTGTCCAGACACACTGAGAGCTGAGAAGGACTCGAGGGACACAGCTGCCCCAATTCATCAGATACCGGGGCTGCTTGGCTCCAAGTGAGTCACTGTCGCAGTCACCTGACCCAGCCATGTTTGGGGGCAGCCTACACCCAATGCTGCAGGAAATAGACCTATAGCTGAGCTGCCCTCCCAGTCCACAGTGGCCATAGAAGACGTCTCCCCAGAACCTGAGTTGGTTACTGCCCTGCCCCATCCTTGCCACACCAGGGGATGCTGTGCAACCACTGCCCCCTGGACCTGTGTGGCACAAGTCCTGCTTCTTGACCTCTACCATACTGATGGCCCTGGGCAAGCCCTGCCTCTGCAGTCTTGGTTTCTTCTCTGGGCAATCAGAGGCCCCTGTCCATGAGAGGCGGTCAGGGGGACTCTGTGATTTCAGAGCTGACTCTCAGAGGACACAGGCTGATGCAGATGGCCCTCTCTGCAGGGGAGCAGGGGTGACAGGCTGAACCCTCCCGTACCTTTCTAGAGAGAACTTCCGAAACATGAGGTTGACCTGCTCCAGGTCGCATGTGTCCAGGCTCTCTGACTGGTGGGAGGAGGAGGAGGAGTGGATGGAGGGGGGGCCGAAGGAGTAGCGGTCGTGACTGTCATCTGCAGAGGAGTGTGGCCCATCAGGACCTAGGAGAAGCCAGGGGGCACCGAGGGCTGCCCGGAGACCCCCTTGGATGGCTTTGAGTCCTGCAGTGCTGGCCCCTTCCCATGGCCCTGGGGACGCTGGTGAAGCCCCTGCACCCCACCAGTGAGGACAGGTGCCTGCCTGCAGGAGTCTTCTCTGATTAGACACCTTCCCAGGTCCTGGGTTTTAAGAATCCTCTTGATTTTGCACAGAGACTCCCCATAAGCAGTTGCTAGCTCTACCTTTGAACAGGGATGCCCTGAGGGCCTCACAACCACCCGCAGATACACAGACCATGGGCCTGAGGCCTCTTCCTGTCCCCACCATGCCAGATGAGGAGAGCGGGAAATGCCCCCTCCATACAGTGCTGGCCACTGGGTGGAGGGACGGGTGAATCTTGCCCAGGCCTGATAACAAAGGCTTTCTGCAAAGGGAATTTTTCCCGACACTGCAAAATACTTTGGATGGCTGCCCAGGATCCTCTTCCCAGTTTCCCCTTTCCAAAACTCTTTCAATTCTTCTCATTACCCAGCCTCGATTAGGTGCTAACCTCTCTTTAACACTTGATAGCTTCTGATGGTCCCCAATTAAGGAGGACCACTAATCTTTCGTTTGATCTGGCAGCCTGGTGGGCAAGGGGCGGAGGCAGGACAGGGAGGTTTGAAACGGAGGGGCTGGCAGGGCACACCTGCAGAATTCTGAGCCTGACTCCACGCTGCCAGTTGCACAGGGGCCTGGGGACTGCTACCCTCCCTAGGGGCAGAACCATCTCCACGTTTCCTACTGTCCCTTGTCCTTCGGTTCGTCTGGATGTTCCTTGGATCTGGGAATTTGCATCCAGCAGCCCCACTAGTTTATAGCTGTGACACCACAGTACCTACACAGGCCAAGGACTTGGGGATGAAATTCTGGGTCCCAGGCACTTAGCGCATGCCTGTGAGTTGTGTTGGGCTGAACCAGACCTCCTGACTGGGAGAGGAGGGTGGTCATGGCCATGCGTGCACCCTCTGGCCCTGGAGGACACAGGTCCTCATTTCTGGCTTCTGCACAGCCTGTTTGGAGCCAAAGGAATATTCACATCCCCAGTATTTCCCAGTACCAGCGCTGCCATGGGGCCTTTTTAGTACTGTTCCACAGCCTTGGTCCCTACATCTGCCTCCGCCACCTTCACCCGAAGCCTGCTGCCACCTCAGTTCTGGCCTCCATGTTTACTACCTGTCTGTACAGGCTGGCTGGGGAACATACTCACTGCCTATGAGAACATCTGGATCCAGTCTGCCCTCTCTCTCTCTCCCCTTTTCTGCCCCTGAGACCCAATGTCTTCACTTTTGGAGAGGTAGCTGCCGCATTTCTGGAAGCAGCTATAGAGATCAGACTACCCTGGGCCGGGCTTACAGGCCGAGCGCCTCACAGCCCTGGGCTCCAACACACAAGACCTGCTTTTTTCAAAGCTCACATCCTCCTTTGGTCTTGCTCAGCGGCTGCACAGCCTTGGGGTTCTGGGGGACTCCTCTGATCTCATGCAGCAGCCCTGCTTGGAATGCACCCGACGCGTGCCCATGGGCCTACCACACACGTGCATGCTCTTTGCTCAGTGGCCCTGCTGTCATTTGCCACCCCCTCAGATCTGACAGGTACCTACCATCCAGGTCTAAGGCATCGAACCCGCAGCTGTCATTGTCTTCTTCAACTGCACTGCAGGACACAAGCAGGGAAGAGGGCACTTGTAAGTGTGCGTGTGCAGGGGGAAGGGAGGGGAAGCTTCTAGCTTCCCATGAAGCCTCGGTCTGCAGCAGCAGTGTAAGGCAGAGCGGGTGGTGCGGGACAGAATAGACCTCAAGCTGCTGGAGGCCTTGGTGCTTCACAAAGCCTCAGCACCTCCCCAAGCTGGCGGGAGTGGGAATGGGCCCTGGGAAGACTCCACTGGGTCTCCAGGACAGGGACATGACCCTGCCCCCTTGGCCCTTCCAGAAACCATCACCACCAGCTGACTTTGAAAACAGCAGCCTAAGTGGACAGAGCTGCCTAAGAGATGCCCCCTACTTGTGGTCCTCCTTGCCAAGCATGGGTAGCTTTAGGAGGCAAGGTGGGTTATCTGTGGGTCTCTCCCTCTGGTAGAGAAAGCCCAGCTCTGGAGCCTCAGAGTCCAGGAATAGGACTTCTGGGCAGCACAGGGCTTTGTCATTTGATAGCTTCTGGGTGACCCTGCTCTGAGCCTCGATTGCCTCATCCGTACAGTGGGCACTGGTGCCTCTCCTGCCTTCAAGGTCACCACAAAGATGGCTGAGCGGTGGTGGAGGCGGGCTGCCAGGGGGCCCAGCCGCTCACCCGCGGGCTGGCGCATCTTCTTTGCAGCGCCTGACGATGGAGTCGTTTCCCGGGGGCTCTGCGGTGATTGACATGATGCTGCTCCGGCTCCGGTGGGGCTGCTGTGAACAA
Source organism: Hydrochoerus hydrochaeris (assembly GCA_004027455.1). Classification (NCBI taxonomy): domain Eukaryota; kingdom Metazoa; phylum Chordata; class Mammalia; order Rodentia; family Hydrochaeridae; genus Hydrochoerus; species Hydrochoerus hydrochaeris. The sequence goes on along the minus strand of PVLA01000155.1, from coordinate 497,589 downwards.
GCACACACGGGCGTGATCCGGGACATGGATATTTATACGCCAGTGTCTCTGAGGGTATAAATACTATATACGTGGGACTAAATTTAACTCGGATTCATTCCTGCCTCCAACTCGGCCAGTATGCGCACAGCAAGCTGGTCCTCTGCAGTGGTGACCTTGGCCAGAGGAGGCTTGCGCTCAGCCTGGGGCTCCCATCGAGTGTGGAGCACATCTGCTCACACATCTGCTCACAGGCAGGATGTGGTGGGTGGGCTGGTGACCTGCGCTGGCTGAGCTCCGTGTTCCTGGCTGAACCTGCTCCGGATGCGATGAAGTACAGGGGTGGGCAGCTGCTGCAGGAGGTGTGACCTGGGGAGCCAGGCCTGTGGCTCCTGGTAAGGGCTGTCTTAGATGGGAGCCTTAGATTTTGTTCCCAGAAGTGTCATCAGACAGGACTCACTCATTATAGAACCTCTGCCTCCCCTAGGGCCTGATTTGGGAAGCTGAGCTGACAAGCTTCCTGGAGCTTCCCTCGGGGGTTAGAATTTCTAGTCCTGTGCCTTCTGCTGCCTGTCTGGGGGTGATGACACCAGGTCTGGGTCCTTGGATGCTGCCTGGCTCTGCCCAGGTAGGCTGGAGCTGAGGACTGGGGGGCACTGGGTCAGGGGAGGGCTTGAGCCCTTGCTCTGCCACCATATCATCTGCAGCTGCTGGCAGCCCCCTGCTTGGCCCAGGCCCCTCCCTGGCTGCCGGAGCTGTGAGGGCTGAGAAGTTGCAGCAGAATTCTTGGCTGCCTGTGCAATTTGCTACAGGCCCTCTGAGGCCCATCTCCTCCTCCCACCAAGTGTTAAATTGGGAAAGGAGGTGGCAAGAAGGTGTAAATACATCCCGAGGCCTCTGAGATATCTTTAAATAAACACCAGGAAGGCCTGGGCTATGGCCCTGGGGTAGGGAGTGACACAGGGAAGGGAGCGATATAGCTTGTGGGCCTGGGGCCTGCAGGTTACAACTGGGGTCTGGGGGACCAAGGCTCAGGCGGGGTGGAGCGAGCAGGTAGCACAGGGCCTGCAGCTTACCATCTTGGAGAAGGAGCTGGTGATGGGTAGAGAGTGGGCAGAGCTGGGGCTGGCATCTGTGCTGTCATCTCCGTGGCCCTTGACTGTCTCCGTCCATCCGGGGCAGAGGAAAGGGAAGGAGTAGGGCGGGTTAGAGATATAAATGAGAGAGGGGAGAGAAAAAGGTGGAAACTGAAAATCAGAGCCACTGGTCAGTGACCCAAGCCTCTTGCTGACCCAGGTGGGGATGAGGCCCCTTCCTCTTGGGTGGGGCCTGCCTCGCTCTGGTGCCTGAGGAGGAAGGGACCCCTAAACCATCTTTGGTTGTTTCCCTACCTGCTGCGGCTGCTAAAGGCATTGTGCTTATTCTACGGCATAGCCCCGCCCTGGCCAGGGCTGGGCCCAGGGCAGCCCCAGTCAAGGCTGAATGTCACTGTTCTCTGAGGACTTTTGGTGGTCTAAATGCTGGATCCCCACCTGGCACTTTTAGCAGAATGATACCCACCAGGAGCATGAAGTCCAGCAGACGGGGCCAATTTGTCACCTCCTGAGTGCAGCCTCCCTCCATGTCTCCCACCCCTATGCCCCACCAGGCACTTCCTGGGCCATGTGCCCACTCCCTGGCCCCATTTGACCATTGTACTTTCTGTCTCCAGGCCCAAGGAGACCTCCCTAAAGCCCAGGTCTTGGATCCTCACTCTCTTCATACCCTAACTCATCTGGGGGCCTTACTGGGGCTCATTCCCAGGGCTCCATGCTCTAGGATGGCAGGGCAGCTTTCCACACCCCAAGTTTTCGGTATACCCCCCAGGAATCCTCCCTAGGGCTGTCTATTAATGCCTACTGTCTCTGTCCAGGCCATCCCAGCCTTCCTCTGCCTCTCCTGCAGGTGACCCTTGGCACAGTGCCCTCCTGACTGCAGCTTGGGGACATCTTCTAGAACCTTCCAGCACCTAGGTAGTAGGTGCTCGATTCCCTTTGCAAATCCCCGCTGGCTGATCATCACTCTGACTTGTGCTAAGGATGAAGGAGAACTCGAAGGCAGCGAGTCATATAGAACAGGGGCTGTGGATGGACTAGTAGCCTCAGACTCCGGGGAAAAGAGTCACAGACCTCGGCTCCTGGGCCAGGTGTAGGCTTGGTGGGAAGGAAGGAACTGCAGAGAGGTGCTTCAGCGATTTAGGACCTATCAGATGACAATGGTCACTAGCACCTGATGGACCCCAGCTACCCGAGAGCCCCAGGCCTAGCTCAGCTGACCCCATAGGGCTGATGGCTGCATGGGAGGAACAGATGGACTGAGAGGCAGAGTGACAGATGAGGGATCCGGGCATCTCGCTGACCTTGAAAATCAGATGCTCGCTTGAGGCTGATGGGGGATTTGGCTCTCTGCAGCTGAAAGAGAGGAAGGGGGAGAAACGAGACTGAGGACACAAATCAAACAAGGCCCAGACACGTCACTGGAGCCGAGAAAAAAAAAACAAACAACACAGTGGGACAAGACTATCCTGCCTCTTGTCCCGACCACTTGGGTCTCACGCTAAAAGTCTTCCTGCAGTTGGGACAGGATGGTGAAGTCTCCCTGGACCTGGGTTAGGTGGTCGGTGTAAGGTAACCTCCTCCTGGGGAGACCCAGCCACCAGCGTGAAGAAGGGTAAGGATGCTGAAGAGCGAAGGCTGAATCCAGCTGCTGCACGACATGGGTCTTCAGGAAAAGAATGTCACCGTCCCGGGCCCTCGACGTACTGAACCCTGTGTGAGGTCCTAACTTGGGCTGGGGTGAGGCAGAGAATCAGGTCTGCAGAGCTGTCCCATTCATTCACTTGCTAATTCATTCATCCCTTTCTTTCATCCACTCACTGATCATTCACTGAGGGTCAGCCATATGCTGGGGACTGCACTGGACCCTGAGCAAGGGGACGGGATCGTTACTGTGACAACAACTTCCAAATGGGGCCTGGAATGTAACAAGCATTCTAAACTTACTTGGGGGAACAAACAGATAAATTTGGAAATAATACTCATTCTATACTTTCCCTTGTACTGGAGAAAGCCTTCATGCTGAGCTAATCCCTGGCCCTTTTCATTTGTTTGTTTGTTTGTAGACAGGGTTTTGCAGGCTGGGCTTTCAAACTAGCAATTGTGATCCTCCTGCCTCAGCCTCCCAAAGCACTGGGATTATAGGTGTGTGCTCATACTTGGTTTCTCTTTTAAAAACTTCTACTATCCTTGTAGGAGAAAGGGAGTCACTAAGAACAGATAAACAGATTCAAGCCACAAGATGGCATGGTTTTTGCTTCTCAGGCTAAAATAGGTCAAGCCACGTGCAGATACCTCAGACCTGGGAGGCATCTGGCATGACCCAGGTGTAAGGGAACCCCCACCCTCAGGGTTGCCAGGGAGGCCCTGCGACCACACCCCAAACCCACACCTGGATGCCTTTCAGGTTCATCCTGCGCCTTGGTGGGTGGTAAGGTGGGAAGTACTTGCTGTCTTCTGGTGACTCCTCAGAGGTGGATGAGTCATCAGCTTCTTGGCCATTGGTCCTGGGGCTGGCATCCCCAAAACTCTGTGAGATGATGGTGGCTGGCAGGTTCCTGGGCAGACTCTGGGGACAGAGACATCAGTGCTGAAGACAAGAATGACGAGAAACTGACAGTCAACCAGAGAGTTGGATGAGGGCTCATCATTCCCTCGGACACCTGAGTGTGACCCTCAGCTCTCTTCTGCTCTTCCTGCAGAGTCAGGGTGTACCATTGTAGCTCAGTGATCTCTCCTTCCCTCACTCTCCTGTCCCTGCCTTTTTCCCACTGCCATCTGGGCTGGGACCTCACCTTCCTGTGTAGTAGCAAAACAGCTGGCTCTTGGCCATCCTGGCCCCTTCCATGTGGCATGCCTTGATTAAGGTACCAATGTCCACCCTCATGCCTGAGCAGCAAGTATAGAAAATATTGTGAAAGCTGGGCGGTGGCATATGCCTGTAACTCCAGCAACTCTGGGAGGCCGAGGCAGGAGAATTGCAAGGTTGAGCCCAGCCCAAGCAATTTAGTAAGAGTCTGTCTCAAATATGAAATAAAAAAGAGCTGCAAATATAGCTCAGAGTGAAGTCCCAAGGTTTGATACTTGGTGCTGCCAAAAAAAAAAAAGAAAGAAAGAAAGAAAAAGCACAATAATAATAAAAAATAGTGTCAGGTATATCCTGAGTGTTTTCTAGTCATTACCTCATATAACTCTATGTATGTATTGCTAATAGTCACTGTACACACAACAGGAGGCTGGGGCACAGGGCACATGCAACCTTGGCATGACTCCTGAAATGTTCTCCTGGACTCCTCTGCGCTAAAGCCTTCAAGGTTCCGGAAAAGCTGCAAAGAGCTCAGCACACATGGTGCACCCCGACCCTTCCTGCTCGCTCCTCCTCCCCTTGGGGCCTCTGCTCAAGCTCCTGGGGAACTAGGGGGCTGGTACTACCTCTCCTTGCCCCTGGGCACCACTGGGCTGCAGGCATGTATTCTGCAGATACTCATCGTCACTGTCCCCTGTGCCTGGTACTGCGCTGGGCGTCGGGAACAGGAGGACCAGTCAGGGGCATAATTACAGATACATAATTATAGACTGCACTGATCACATGAGGGAGAGGGTGGGAGCACGTCACCGTGACTCCAGCTTCCACTGTGGGGCTTCAGCAGGATCAAGTGAGCTGACCTGGCCAGGTAAAGTCAGGGCAGGAGGACCCTAGGCCTGGATCTGGGTCCCTCTATTGTAAACGAGGATGGAAAGCACATCTTCCCCGTTAAATGGGGCCAGCACATCTCCTGCCAGGAGGGTGCCCAGGAGATCCCTGGGGATAGTGATCATGATGCCACCTGGACCAAGGGCAGCATTCATTCACTTCTGGGTGCCTGAGGTCACAAAGACACTCTATTCTTTATGCTGTTCCTTAAGTGTGTCACCCATGGGCACCAGCAACCTTAACCCAATGGACTCTTAAACCTGATGAATGTTTCCACTGATAGGTGGCCTGAAGAAAGGCTGATGGCCAGCTGTGGCCAACTGGGAGGGGCCAAAGTCCTGATGGGGAGGCCACCTCGTCACCAGCTAGGATGGGGCCAACATAGAATTTCACCTGCACCTTTTAACTCCAACATGAGTGGCTACTACTCAGCACTATACGGATACACAGAGAGTCAGAGGACATGGATGGTTCTGAGCACAGGAAGGAAATGTGCTTTGGGTTTAAATGTACAAAGAGCATAGGAAGTAGAGGCCTTGGCCAGTCATCATGGGTGTCAGGAGCGCACCTGGCTGCAGCCCACCTGGTCAAGGGTGCCGCTGTCCTTGGAGAGGCGCCGGAGCTTGCTCTCCAGGTTGACGATGCAGGCCTCCCGCCGCACCATCTCAATCCTCATCTCATCATTCTTCTCCTCCAGCTCACGAATCTGCTTCCGGTACTTGTCTTTCTCAATCAGGCACTGTGAATACTGGGTCTGAGCTTCGTCTCGGGAGTGGAAGGCCTACAGGGGGACCAGATAAAGGCACAGGATGGTTGGGTTTAGTGTGAATCCCAAAAGGCTCACTATGTAGAGGTATTCATCCCCAGCTGATAGGGCTTCAGCAAGTAATTGGATTACAAGGGCTCTAATGTCATCAGTGGGTTAGTCCAAGGAGACGCTCATAGTTTGATGGTATTATTGGGAGCGATGGAAACAGGAGGTGGGGCCTAGCAGAAGATATGGATTACACAGGCATGACCTTGGGGACCCTATCTGGCTCCTGGCCTCTCTTTCTCTGGCACTTCCCCTTCTCTCTACTTCCTATTTGCCATGAGCCCTTTGACCATGATGTTTCTGCTTAGCCAATAGCCTAAAGCAATGGATCACGGACTAAAACCCCTGAAACTATGAGCCAGAGTAAGCCTTTCCTCCGGTACACTGACTTTCTTAGGTATTTGGTTACAGCAATGAAAATCTAACACAGGTCACTTTGGTGCCTCAATTTCACCGTACCAAAGTGGGCCCAGGGACACAAATCCTCCCCAAGCCAAGTGCCAACCACAGTATGGGGCTGCTGCTCACTTTTTGACTCTGGGTGTTTTACCCATCCCCTTCTTCCTTAGTGCCACTCCTGTACTGGGCATCCTGCCTTTGTTCCCTGCCTGGCACGGTGTGAGCGTCCATGTGCATCACCTGGAGTCTGTACCCTGCCCTAGAGTGGGTGATACTGTGGTTATTTCTATTTTACAGATGAAGACGCTGGGATCTCAAGGAGCAGCCTGCTTAGATCTGAAAGCCTCGTGGGATGGAATTTATTTTTGGACTAGAGTTAGGAAAGATGGATTCCTGAGCGTCCCTGTGTAGTCAGTGCCATCACACTGGTCAAAACTTGCCGATGGAGTCCAGTGGCTTGGGGTGGGCACCCTGAGGTGCAGCCTCACATCCCTGCGCTCCAGATGGACGTACCTGGTCACGCTCCCGCTCCACCTCCTCCAGCTGCAGCATGACAGTGGTCATGCGGTGCTTGTACATTTCACAGTCCTTCCCCAGGGTTGAGCACTTGAGCTCCAGATCCTCCTTCTCTTCCAAATACTGTAAGCGACATGGAGAAATCAGTACGCGCACCAAGAAATCAATGGGCCGGGAAGCTGTCTCCTGGTGGTGCACACTGTAGGTGGCAGCTGGCTTGTGCTTCCTGAGCTGGTGTGGCCAGAACATGGCCTGTTCTTCCAAGAACCAGCTACCTAACTGGCAGAAAGGGTCCTTGGTATGAGGTGGTCAATCACACAAGAATGGGTGGCCCTACTGTGTGCCCAGTAATGTAGGGGGAGGACAGTGTGACACTGTCATCCTGTGGCTTCTTTGGTCAGGAAGGGAAAGACTAAGCTAAGCCATATTAGCTAAGCTAATACAACTCCTAAGAGCTATAAGGGGGTTGGGTGCTGGGAAGCAGGGGAACTGATAGCAGGGTCAGAGCTAGTCCTTAGAAAACGGTTTGAGGTCAGCAGGCTCAATGCACTCTACTGGGATAGAGGACAGGCTGAAGGTACTGGCTGGCTATTGCTGTCCCCAGGGCTCCCACCTTGTCTCTCAGCTCCTCAGCCTGGCGGACCTCCTCCTGCAGATTGTAGATTTTATTGACCAGCTCCTGCCGGTCCTCTAGCGCCTCCTTGCGGTCATGCTCCAGGATGTCCAAGATGGCTTTGTTCGAGTCTGGCAGGCTGCGCTTGCCGGCCTGGGCGGGCAGGGAGGAGGGTGTGATGGTGCTGGGACTGGGGAAGTGGGGAGCAAAGTGGACAGGGAAGGCAGGGACAAAAGAGCCAGCCATAGTCGTGGAGAGAGCAGAAGGTTTTGCGCTGAGAAAGCACAGGCAAGAAGAAATTTCTCTTGGGGTCTTTAAGCAGCTTATCATTTAAGAAGTTTATCACCTGGAAAGAAGCATAAAACCCACTTCTGCTCAGGAATACCCTGAGCCCATTGTTCTGTCCCAGCTCTTATTGGAGCCTAGAGGGGCACAGGCTGCTCCTCTAAACCTTTCAGAGATGATAACAAAGGCGGGGCTGCCATGCTTTCCTGATGTCACCCCAAAATATCAACTAATCTGCTCTGATTAAATTGGGATTCAGCCCCTGCTCTGAAACTGAGCCTTCTGGAGAAGTACAGGAGGATGCACAGACTTTCCTTTCCCTGCAATATATTCTGGGATGTTCTGCCTCAGTGACATCCCGTTCCGTAGCTACACAATTCTGGGATGACAAGACTGGGAGGAATCTGAAAGAGCCCCAGTATATAGCTGAGTTTCTTGGAGAAGGAGGTTTCCTGGGTGTATTTTGCTCTCCTCAGTGCTGGGACACTGATTTCTGTGTGAATGGTGATATTCATCATGCATGTCAACGAAAGAAGCAATTTTGCAAGTGTGACCTCCTGTGATGTCTCATAAGGATGTTGTTAGGGTTCAGATCTAGATGATCCCCCATAGCCTCATTTGCTCTGAGGTAGGACTTCTAGAAGATGGTGAGGTTGTGGAACCTCGCACTGACCTATGGTTAGGAGGCAGGGTCTGGCTGTCTCAGTGACAACAAAGTGATTAAGACAGAGATTGCATGAGTGGTCACCTCCACCTCACAGAGCAGAAAACTGTGGTGCCCAAGGATGCCCTGCATTGTCCATGGCCCTGCAGTTGGTAAGCTGAGACTCTGGCACCACACCCAAGTCTGCCTTGCTCCACTGTCACCTACAGGATGGACAGCAGCTCCTCACCTGGATGATGGATTGCAGCTCCTGGATCTTGGTCTTCAGCATTTCATTCTCTCGTTCTAGTTCCAGGACTTGCTCCTTTTTGGGCCGACTCTCAATGTCATTCTTCAGCTTCAGAGACTGATTTCTCTCCAATTTACATTCTTCCTCCATCTTATTCAACCGGTGCTTTAGTTGATCAATCTGAAACACCCAAAGGAGCCAAGAGGAGACTGTGGCTGGTGAGAAACACTGGGAGGGGGCAATGATTCCTCATATTTGGCTGGGTTTCCAGCCACAGCTCATAGGCCAGGGGGCAGAGGAGCCTTCTCCAGGAAAATACACCACCATCTCCTTGTTGATAGAGAGTTTCCAGTTAGTTCATTCATAATACTTTCAAATGGTTATGTGTCTCTTAGAAAGTTCTCTCAGGGAACTGTTGTAGGGTAGAACAGGTTTAGATCAGGATGAAAGACATGCAAGCTGGTGTCTTCCTGAGGAATGTTACTTATTTCAATGGCCTCTCATTTCAAATGGATCCTCAGAACTCAAGGATTCCCCTTGAAGAATTCTAGGGTTATGGAAGGGAATGGAGATGGTCACCACCCTGACTTTGTCTCGCAGAGCATCTTTGCTTGTATGTTTTGTCCTTCTGGACTTTACACAGACTTTATTGGAAAAAATGGCACTGGTGTTAAAAAACAAAACAGCATGGAATCCAATGAAATCTAAGTTTACAGGTCTCTTGCCTAAAAACTTGTCTCGATTCCATGTCAGGGTGGGTGGTTGCTTAGAGGGGACAGCTACTCTATCTAAAAATGGTAAAACTGGGGGTATATTAAGTGTCACCCTTGACAGTTTAGCCTCAGGAACTGGGGCCAGCAGATACCTTGATCTTTGTCAGTAAACCTGTGTGCTTCCCCAAGGTGGCCTTAGAAAGCATCCTGAACAAGACAGTGCTCAAGGACTGTGGGGAAGAGAGGCACCAAAGGAGTGGATGCCTTTCTCTCCCTTTCTTTCTTTCTTTCTTTCTTTCTTTCTTTCTTTCTTTCTTTCTTTCTTTCCTTCCTTCCTTCCTTCCTTCCTTCTCTTTCTTCCTTCCTTTTCTTTCTTTCTTTCTTTCTTTCTTTCTTTCTTTCTTTCTTTCTTTCCTTCCTTCCTTCCTTCCTTTTCTTTCTTTCTTTCTTTCTTTCTTTCTTTCTTTCTTTCTTTCTTTCTTTCCTTCCTTCCTTCCTTCCTTCCTTCCTTCCTTCCTTCCTTCCTTCTCTTTCTTCCTTCCTTCCTTCCTTCCTTCCTTCCTTCCTTCCTTCCTTCCTTCCTTCATCTTTTTGAGACAGGGTCTCACCATGTAGTTCAGGCTGGCCTTGAACTCACTTCGTAGCCCAGGCTGGCCTCAATTGTACCTCAGTTTACCAAGTGCTGGGATTACAGGTGTGCACCATCACACCCAGCTGTCATTTTTCAACTCTAGGATTGTAGGGAGACAGCCTCAGGTGGTGGCTTCAACAAAGAAAAACCTGGTACCGTACTTCTATGGCTCAGGAAAAAAAAAAGCATAGAGAGGGAAAGCAGCCTGGGGCAGACAGACAACCCAGGGACTCAGCTGGCTGCATGTCTTTTCAATTCTACACACATTTTCTCATTATTAACACATCTCCAGGGAAACCAATACAGGAGAAAGTTCTAAGAGAGAAACTTCTAAGTCCCTGCCAAAGGTTAGTTTCTCTTTTTGATCATGCTAAACAAACAAATACCCTCAAAACCACACACAAACACAGACAAACAAACAAAAAAAGAAAAATCTCTTTAGTATCTTTGAAAATCAACCCAAGTCCTGGGCTGGGTCCCTATCCCCAGTTCCACCAGGGTCATCCGAGATTTATGGTGCAGAATCTTGGCAATCCTAGGGTCAGGTACTATCTGCCTTATTGCCATTTATAAGCAAAGAGACCTAAAGCCAATAGCTAAGTAAATGGTAAAGCTAGAAGTCAGAATTTGAACTCAAACCTTCAGGACTTCACAGTGCATTCTCTTAGCTGAAATGCTCCGCAGCCTGCTATGCCAGTGACTCAATTCACCTGCACTCTGTGGATTGTTTACTGATCTGTCTGCCTCACTAAATTGTAAGTGACCCAAACAGAGCTCAGGTTATTTATCCCTGTGTCCCTCACAGTGCTTAGCACAGTGCCTTACACATGGCAGGTGCTTAATAAATATTCTGAGAGTCTATTTTCTACCCAGCAGCCAGAGTGATCCTTCTAAGATATAAATCAGTTGTCACTCCCCAGCTCTCAATCTTTCAGAGGCTTCCATCACAACTAGAATAAATTCCAAAGTTCCTACCGTGGTCCCATGATCTGGACCCCAGCCATCTCTCCCACCTCCTTTTGTACCATTTGTTCATTTGGCTCCAGCCCCAGTGGCTCTTCTGCCATTACTCAAGGAAAAAGAAAAGCCAGACCCCCGCCCCCTCTCAGGCCTTTGCATTTGCTTTTCTTTTCATTGCAGGCCTGGCTCCCTTTCCTCAGATCCCTGCTCACAAGTTGTCAGAGACGGTACAAGATGGCAGCCCTCATTCTCTCACCCTACTGCAGCTTCTCTTAATAGCACTCAAACCACCAGGTACCTATCTATATATTTGTTTTCTGATTATGATGTTAACTCCATGATGGCAAAGTCTTAGTCTGGAGATACTTATCCCCGGAAACGAGCTGGGTACATGGTGGAATTCAAAAAGCAGAAGAAAAGAATGAATGTGGCAAATTCCCTTCCCCGCCTTCATTTAGCTGGTAAACTCATTAATCAGGTCAATCACTTGGCTGGTGGTTTGTTGGCTGATACATGTATTGACTGTCCCACTGTACCAGGAAATATGTTGACTTTTGCGGAAACAAAGGTTATAGACCGCGTCTGAAAACAAGGAATTTACCTCCCACAGGACAGGACAGAAACCCCATTTTCACAAAATCCACCCACTCCCCTCCGCCTCGTGTCACAGCACCGGGTTCTGCATATCCTAAGCCTCCCTCACTTTGGGTGGCGCAGGTTGCGTGCAAGCGTGTGCGTATGTCTGCACATGCGCAGCAGTGACGGGGCGGGCGGGACATTCATTGCATCTTTGTGCGCATGTGTGCACAAGCGCAGAGAGGATCTAGGCTGCTGAGCCCGAGGGGAGCGGCCCTGTTGGTGCGCTTGTGCGCGCGGTGAGTTTAGACCTCCCTCCCGCTCGTCTTCTCTAGTCCCGGCCCTGTCTGGGTGGGAATCTCTGGTGTTGCCTGTGTGAACATGTCAGCATGTGTCCCTGTGGTAGTATTGAGTCCCAGGGACAATCACTTATCCCTCCCTTAGCTTGGCGAAGAGCTCTGGCGCCCCTACCTCGAGTTGGAGGTCCCGGCTTCTCATCACCGCCATGTTTTTCTCTTCACTGAGCTGGGCGTAGCGCATGGCCAGGTTATAGTTGTCGTCCTTGACCTTGACCAGCTCATCATTGTAGCTGTCCCGCTCCTCCTTCATCTTGTAGTACCGGTCCTGGAAGGTCACTAGCTCGACCCGCGTCAGCATCAGCTGCTTTTTCTCATCCTCCAGCTGCCGGGACTTGGCCAGTAGCTCGCAGCGCTGCAGGTCCTTGGCCTTCATTTGCTGCTGCAGCTTGATGACCTCGTTCATCAGGAAGTGTGTGAGGCCCTCGTGGCCCTCCTCCACTGCGCAGGGGGCACCCAGTTAGGCCCAAGATGAGGCAGGGGCCTCACTGACCTGTCCTTTTATACCCATATGCCCACACCCCTCCTACTTGAGTCCAGATGTTCCTGAGGGCAAAGCCACTTACCCACAATGGTGGAGAATCTCCGGGTAGGCTCCTTCCCAGTCACCAGTTTATACAGCTCGGGGTAGTAAAATTCCAGGCTCTCCAGGAATACCACATAGCCTCTTTGCCCTTTGGTGTGTAGAATGTCTAATAATCGGCCTAAAGAACAGATCACACAGGAGAAACATGTATCTTCTTGGGTGCAAATTTCCACCTCTAGTCTTATTGTATCCCTAAGTAAACTTAAAGGAGATTATCTCACTACATTCTATCACTCCTGAGTTGTACGACAGACTTTGTAACCAAAGTTCCAAGCCCTTAGCACGGATTTGGGGAATGTTCATCTCTCTTCTGTAATGAATCGATAGAACTAGGATTAAACAGAATTGCAGGCATGGGGAATCAGCAGTTTTGAAGAGCTTTTTCTTGACCAAGGCTTAAATTATTTACACAAGCACCTGCTCTTCTGTGATTGAAGGAGGTTAGAAGTATATGGAATAATACATGGCTCCCTGGGGTTCCCAGCAAGAGGACAAATATTTGTGTGGGAAGCTTTTAAGAAAAGTCAGTGGGAGGAAGTATAGCTCCATGTTCTTTGGAATTATTCCACAGCCTGGAAATATCTTAACCTACATGTGTGTCATCTTCCTAGCTGTTTAGAGTTTTCATCCTACTTACAAAGGTTTGGATGTTGTTTGTCCCCCAAAGGTTCATGTGTTGGGAGCTTTGTCCTCAATACGGAGATACTGGGTACTAGGATCTTTTAGAAATGGGGCTTAGTAGGAGGTCTTTAGCTCATTTGGGGTTGTTCCCTTGAATGGGATTGTGAGGTCCCAATCTCTCTGTGATTCTGTCGGGGATGTGATCTCTTTCTCATACACATCTTTCTGCCATGATGTGATACAGCCTAGAGGGCCCTCATAAAGCTCAGTTGATGCTAGCACCATACCCTTGAATATCTGTAACTGTGAACTAAATCAACCTCTTTTCTTTATAAGGTTAACTAGCATCAGTTATTTTGTGATAGTAATAGAACACTGACCAAGACACTATTGCACTTATGGTTTACACTTTATGGCCTTTCCTTAAATATTTTTATTTCAGACATTTTTTCTCTTGAGGTCTTAGATTTTATCTTTTTCCCAGGATAAATATGATATAATAAATTTCATCTTCTGTCAATCCTGTGTACGGTGAAGTTGCCTGGAGCCCTGTGTTAGAAAGATTCCAAAGTTACATCCAAACTCAGTGGGAAGGCATGCTGTGATTCATTAAGGACGTCAGCCATGGACACAAAAGAGAGTCACAGCATATGGACCACTTATCATTAATTACACTGTGGGACACTGATTTCCAAACCTTTCTAACTATAGTCTACAGAGAGAAAGAAATATTACGCCGTGACCTAGTGCCCATATACATAGATAAGTATACAAACATATGTGTGCACATTTATACAAATATCAAACTGAAACGAGTTTCACAAATATGCACATTATTTTTACTGAGTATAATGGAATTCCATGGGCTCCAAGGGATTCCAGAAAAACCTGTGGACCCTTTTTAGAATAAAATTTTTTAAAAACTGATTAAACACATCTGGTACAAAGAAAGCCCATTATAATACAATTATCAAATATTAAATAAATCTGTGATTCAGTAATAGACTTGCTATTTTTGAATGCATTAAGTAAAAAGATCTCTTGGCAGATTGATAACTACTGTAATATTGAGGAGATGAGTGCAAATGGTATTTTAAGACACTTGCAAAGCTGTAATATGAGATATAAGGATATCTGTAATTTTTATTGTTGACATAGTCACAGGTATTAGTAATCACCACTGGGATTTGTTGCCTGCCACCCTTCATATTTGAAGGCAATGCTAAGGTTCAGTTTATGTTTGTAAAATCAAGGTGCAATTTTCTCTCTCTCCAAGTTCATGGGTCCTTTAATTCTACATCTTAGAGGTGGGACAGGAGTGGGTGGTGGCCTGTGGACTCGAGTTTCAAAATCCCTGACCTAGAGAAACCCCACTTTGGCTTAGCTAGGTGGAGGGCACATCCTGGAGTGGTCACGTGTGGGGGCCCTCCCTGTGCCTCGAGGGTTCCCACGGTTACCTGCCCGGTTGATCTTGGACGGCAGCATGGGCGCGTTGAGCACTTCATCTTCGTCTTGCTCGTCTATGACCTTGCACTGGCGCAGGTAGGGGGTGAGCTTGGCCGGGTTGATGTAGCGGCTCAGCATGTGCCGATTGCACTCCACGTTCTCCCACAGAGCGTCCTCCTCGTCCTTCAGCGTCTCCATGTACTCGTCCATCTCAGGCCCGCCTCCTTCGGACAGGACCCCGCATGGTGAGTGCCAGAGCCTCCCCAGAACACCCCAGAAGCTGCTCTAGCGTGAGCTCAGGAATATATTGTTAAGTTGAAGAAGAAAAAAGTATAGTAGAAGAAAATAGATCTGGTGTTTTACCCTTTATCTGAGAAAATGGCAATGAATATAATATAAATATATTTTCCTTATATATTAAACATAAACAATGGAAGAATAGGTTATAAAAATTTTAAATGGTTGTTTATGGGAGGAGGGGGGAAAACTTGGCTCCTGGAATACACTCTTTCCACCCAAGGTTTTATCTTCCTAAATATATCTTTCCCAAAACAACGATATACTAGTTTTTATTTTAAAATGTCACATAGATGGTATTATGCTGTATGCTTGCTTTTTCATTGGGCTTTCCCCCCTCCTGTGTTTCTTTAAGATTTATCTAGGTGGATTTGTTTCATTCATTTTTTAAAAATAGCATTATTGAGATATAACTCATATACCACACAATTGCCAATTTAAAGTACACAATTCAGTGCTTTTAAATACACTCCTGGGACTGTGCAGTAATCACCACAGTCTAATATTTTAGCATATTTTTGTTATTCTTAAAAGACACTCATAGCTGGGTGCAGTGGTGCAGGCCTAGAATCCTGGCAATCTGGGAGGCTGAGGCAGGAGGATCTCAAGTTTAAGGCTAACCTGGGCAACATAGTGAGTCAGTGAGAACCTGTCTCAAAATAAAAATATGACAGAGGGTTGGAGATGTAGCTCAGTGCCAAGGGCTTGGGTTCAACCCCTAATATTGCCAACAAACCCAACCAACCACCAAAAACCGAACCAAAACAATGATCATAATAAAAGACCTAAAACTCAGGCCATTACAATCCCTCTTGATTTCCTTACTGCCTTCTTCCATCACTAATCTACTTTTCTGTCTCTGTGGATTTGCCTTCCCTGACATTTAATATACACACAATCCTCAAATATGTTCTTTTAACGACCAGCTTCTTTTAGCATACTGTTCCAGAGGAACATTTGTGTTTGAAGAATGTGCCAATGTTTCGTTTCTTTTTAAAAAGTTTTACTGAGATATAATTTGCTTCCCTACGATTCACTTTTTAAATGTGTATAACTTAATGGCTCAGATAATTGTGTAACTATTGCCACGATCAATTTTAACACATTTCTGTCATTTCAGAAAGAAACTTTATACCTCCCCAGACAAGACCCTCTGGCCCTTTGCAACCACTAATCCACTTTCTGTCTCTACCGTTTTTGTCTTTTTGGATATTTCATATGAAGTCATATATTTCTGGTATTTGTGACTAGCTTCTTTCACCCAGCTTTCAAGCTTTGTCTATGCTGTAGTATGTATCACTGTTTAATTTACAAATAGATAATTTTTCATGGTGTGACTATAATGCATTTTGTTATCCCTTCCTTTGATGGCATTTGAGGGGTTTTTTGGCTTTTATTCTATCATGAACCTTCATGTACAAGTTTTCATGTGGATTTATGCTTTTATTTCCCTGGAGGAGACACGTAGGGGTGAAGTTCCTAAGTTATACAGGAATTCCATATGTTTCACATTTTGAGGAACTGCCAAACTGTTTTCCAAAGCAGCTGCACCATTTTACACTAGTAATGTGTTGGTTCCAATTTCTCCACAGTCTTGCTAATAATAGTTACTCTCTCTTTTTTAAATCATAATTATCCTATAGGAAGAGAAGTGGTTTTGATGTGCATTTTTCTAATAACTAATGATGTTGAGCATCTTTTCAAGTGCTTATTGGCCATTTGTGTACAGAGGTAGAAGGGATAATTGAAAAATATGGTGAATACTGAAATTTAAAAATCTATTACAGTAAAAGACACATCAACATTAATTCCCCTCAAGATTATCGCCCCCCTCCCAACCCCAATCAAACTGTCCCATTGTTCTTGGCACTTTCTGAAGCAGTTCTGGAAATTCTTTTCTGTGCGTGTATTTAATTGTGTTGTGGCTTCTACAGTGTCCTGAATTGACATAAAACATTTACTTTTCATGGCCATTTGACATTAGGAAAAAGCCAGATGTTGCCCAGTGCCAGATTTCATGAAGAAGGTGGATGAGGTCACACTGTCACATTTTTACTTTCTTGCTTTTTTGTTGGATGGCGCCTGCCAGCAGCATCCACTATATTTTTTGTCTCATCTTGTAAAGACACTCATGAAAGAGGACTTCCAGAACTGCTCCAAAAATGGTAAGAATGATGAGATGAGTGTGTTGGAAATGAGGGGGAGGATTTTGAGGGGGATTCATGGGAATGTGTCTTTTACTGTTATGAATTTAAACATTCACCATGTATTTTGATCACCTGTCATATCTATTGAAATCCTTTCTCATTTTAAAGTTGAGTTGTTTGTCTTGCTTTTTTGTTTGTTTGTTTTTTGTTTTTGAACTCATGACCTCGCTTGTGCTGATGAGCTAAGCCCCCAGCCCTATGTTTGTCTTTCTATTATTTAGTTGTAGGAGTTCTTTATTCTGGATGCAAGTCCTTTATCAGACAGAAAACTTGCAAATATTTTCTGCTTTTCTGTCATTTGTCTTTTTATTTTTCAAAGATAGTGTAGCATAAGTTTTAAATTTGATATTGTTGTTTGCTTTTTCTTATTTTACTTGTGTTTTGACAGGTTTAAAAAAATCATTGTTTAATTCAAAGTGAGGAAGACAAATTCCTACTTTTTCCTTAGTGTTTTATATGCTAGCTATTACATGCCAATCTATCATCCATTTTTAGTCAATTTTTGTGTTTGATACAAAGTAGTGATCCAAACTGATTGTTTTATGTATGGACATCTGATTGTACTGGTCTAATATGTCAAAAAACAAAAAGCAAAACAACAACAACAAAAAACCCTAAAATGAAACCCTCCCCCCAAACCACTATTTTTTTCCCCATTGAATGACCTAGGCACCTTTGTTGGAAACCAGTTGTCCATTAATAAAAAAGTTTGTTTCTAGACTCTTGATTCTATTCCACTGATTTATATGTTTCTCTTTATGTTAGCATCACATTGTCTTAATTACTTTAGATTTGTTAATAGGGTTTTGAAATGGGGAAATATGAGTTCCCTAACCTAGTGCCTTTTCAAGTTTGTTTTGGCTATTAGGGGCCCCTTTCCAATTTCACCGGGGCCTAGTTCAGGCACTCCACTGACTATCTAGATCAATTTGGGGAGTATTACTCCCGAACAACACTGAATATTCCCATCCATGAACACGGGATATATTTCCATTTCCACATCTTCTTTAATTTCTTTCAGCAATATTTTATAGATCTCAGTGTATGATACAGTTTGCATGTTGAATATCACCAAAAGGTTTGTATGTAAAAACTTTGTCACCAGGGTGGCACTACTACGAGGTGCTTGGGCCTTTAGGAGGTCAGGCCTTATATCTCTCAGGGGACAGGCATCAAAAGAGACGGGGGGACTGGCTTATCTTCTCTCTGCTTCCTAACTCAAGCTGGGACTCCTTACTCTGACACATACTTTCACTGTGTTGTGCCACTGTTACCAGAAGTCCAAACCAATAGGACCCCCAATATTGAACTCGAATCTCTAGAATCATGAGCAGCAGTGAACTTCTCTTCACTTCATAAGTGGCTTGGGTCAGGTATGGCATAACAGGGACAGAAAGCTAATACAGTACGCAGGTCTTGCACTTCTTCCATTAAGTTAATTCATAAAGATTTGATTATTTTGATGATGTAGTAAATGGGAATTGTTCTCTTAATTTCATTTGTGGAATGATCACTGCTGGCGTATAGATGCACAACTGATTTTTATGTATTGATCTTGTACTCTGAAATCTTGCTGAAATCATTTACCAGTTTTAATAACTTGGTACTAGTTGCCTTAGGATTTTCTCTACATAAGAGCATGTTGCCTGCAAATAGAGACAGTTTTCATTCTATCTTTCCAATAGAAATGCCCTTCATTTCTCCTTCACACCTAAGCTCCCTGCCTAGAACTTCCAGGGTATTTTTATTTAGAAGTGAAAAGAGTAGCTCTTATGGGGAAAGTATCAGTCTACTCACCATTAGGCATGATATTAGCTGGGTTTTGTTCGTTTGTTTGTTTTGTTTTGTTTTTAAATGAATACAACAGGCTATCAGATTAAGAAAGTTCCCTTCATTTCTGGTTTGCTCAATATTTTTGTCATGGGATCCTAGATTTTGATTCTGTCAAATGCTTTTACTCCATTTATTGAGATTATCATGTGGTTTTGTTTTTATTCTATTGCCGTGGTGCACTACATGAATAGACTTTCAGATGTTAAATAAATCTTATATTTCTGGGATAAATCACACTTACTCATGGTGGTGGCTTCTTCTTTTTCTTCTCTTTTATCTCCCCACTTCTTCCCTTCCTTTTCTTTTTTTTTTCTTTGAGACAGTCTTTCACTCTATTTGGTGACACATTTACTGTGCTGCCCAGATTGACTCTGAACTTGTGAGTCTCCCAAGTGCTGGGATTACAGCACTTGCCTCAGTCATGGTGTTTACTTCTTTATCAATGTTGCTGGATTCAATCTACTAGTATTATTTTGGATTTTTGCATCCATATTTATCAGAGATACCACTCTAGTTTCTTTCCCCGTGATATCATTGTCTGGCTTTGATAACAAGTCATATTAGCTCATTGGATGAGTGGGAAAGTATTTTTTTCTCTTCAAATTTTGGGAAGAGAATTAATATTAATAAGTTAATATAATTTAATTAATATTATCATTTCTCTCATTTAGTAGAATTTATAAGTAAAGACATTGGAGTATAGGCTTCTCTTTATGAGTTGCTATTATTATTTTCATGGGTTTACTCTCTTTCCTTGTCATAGGTCAGTTCATATCTTCTGTTTTTCTTGAGCCAGTTTCAGAAGTTTGTGTCTTCCTACGAATTTGTCCACTTTAGCCAAGCCAATTTATCAACAATAATTGCATCAAGTAATTTTTCTAACCCTTTTTGTCTCTGTAAAGGTCAATTATTATGTCCACTGTTTCATTTCTCCTTCTAGTAATTTAAGTTTTCCTTCTTTTTTCCAGTCAGCCTAGCTAAAAGCTTCTCAATTTCATTGATATTTCAAAGAATTGATTTTTTTCTCCCTCATGTTAAACCCAATGCCTTTACACTGAGCTATATCCATAGTCCTTTTCATTTTTATTTTCAGACAGGGTCTTGCCAAGTCACGAAGTTGCCCAGGCTCCCAAAGTGTTGGCATTATAGCATGTGCCACTATGCCTGGCTAAGAACTAACTTTTGATTTCACTGATTTTTCTCTGTCACTGTGATACTTTCAAACTTATTGAGGTTTTTGTTTTGTTTTGTTTTGGAGACAGGGTTTTGCTATGTAGTTCAGACTGGCCTCAAACTCACAGTGATTCTCCTGCCTCAGGCTCCCAAGTGCTGGGAATACAGGCATGCACCACCACACCCAGTTTGAGTTTGTTTATGGCCTAGAATATTACCTTTTCTGGAGGATGTTTCATGTTGTGGGTAAAAATATGTATAATTCTGCTGCTATCAAATGGAATGTCTTACAGATTTCTGTGAGTTCTACTTTGTTTACAATACTGTTCAAATCTCCTATTTCCTGATCTTCTGCATATATTCTATTCATTATTGAAAATAAGGCAAAAAGTCTCTAACTATTATCTCTCCAGTTCTTTTAACCTTTGCTTCATGTATTTGGGACTCAGTTGCACATAAAATTATAACTATTGTATTTCCCTGGAAGGTTGACTTTTTTATTAGTATGAAATGGTCTTTATTTCTAGTAATATTTTTGTTTCACAGTTTATTTTGTCTGCTATTGGTATAGCCATTCCAGCTCCCTTCTGATTGTTGTTAGCTTGGTATATATCTTTCTGTCCTTTTACTTTCAATCTCTTTATATCCTTGAATCTAGAATGTGTCTATTATAGACAATATACAGGTGATCTTGTTTTTTAAAGTCCAACTTGATAATACCTCAGTTTTGATTGTTTTATTTATATACATACATTTTTTTTGTACCAGGAATTGAACTCAGGACCTCATGCTTACCAGGCAGGTGCTGTACCACTGAACTAAATCCCTGGCCCAAAGAACATATAATTTTTTATACATTTCTCCTATTGTGGGATATTTTTCTCCCCTGTTTTCACCTGAATATTTAGAAAAAAATGGAAACAACTGAATTATTCAACAGTAGGCATTTCCTGGTCTTTTTGCACTACAGGGTGCTTAGCATGGATTTTAAAAGCACATTGTATCTAGGTGTAACAGTGCACACCTAGAACTGAGGCAGAAGAAGCATGCAGGCAGTTTGGAGCCCAGCCTGGGCAACTTAATGACTTAGCAAGACCCTGTTTCAAAACATAAAAAAAGGATGGAGGATATAGCTCAGTGCAAAAGCCCTGAGTATAATCCCTCATAACTCCCTGGTAGGCCGTCCCACAAGGCTTGCTCAGTACTGCAGGCATGGGAGGAACTGAGAGTGAGTTGCTAAGAATTTGTGCTTTGAAGGTCAGCAAGAGCAGCCTGGGAAGCATGGTTTCCTGCCCTCCATGGACAAGGTACTGTGCTGGCACGTGAGATCACCGGTATGTGACATTCAGTGCTGCAGAAATGCTCCCTCTCAGCCAAGGCAGCAAAGCAGCCACTCTGGTAACCAGCAGCAAAGCAGGAAATGACTAGGCAATATCTGTTTTCCAAAGCAGAGATGAAAAGGGCCTCCTACCTCAGAGCAAGGCAACCACAGACCCTCAGCCTTACAGAGCTGAGAGCACTCTGTGCAGCGTGGCTATAGGGCCACTGTTGGCTGGGAGGGCCCCTGGAAAGGATAGGTGGCTGTGCTGGGCATGGAGATAGTAGAGGCCTTTCCTGCACAGTTCTTGCCTGTGAGGTGCTCAAGGTTTAGTGCTGGGTGTTGGCCATCTACACAAACAGCTGCAGTGTGACATGCAAGAGGCAGCCCAGACTCACAGAAGGGGCGGCAGTGGAACTGCCAGCAGAACAGGAAGTGCTACCCTGTGCCAGAACTGCATCTGACTCTTTGTAGAAATCCGATCACAGCCACCCTGAGAGGCGCTGTCATTGGCCCTGTTCTGTAGCCAAGGAAACGCAGATCCAGAGAGCCTAACAACTCGCTCCAGGTCTCATGGCGAGTGTGAGCTGGGGTTCATGCTTAAAACTCTCATGCCAAGGTTCTCCTGAGATTTCTCACCTTGGGGAAGGGGCGCCTCTGGAGCAGAAGTCTCCTGGGCAACAGGGAGGTCACAATGCACAGGGCCCAGCTGCCCCCATGGGGAGCCATGAAGAGTGAGGATAGTACTGCTCTGGTGCCCAGCAGGGCTCAGCTGCAGACCATTGCTGGTGGCTGAGAGAGGCTTAAAATCAGACAAGTTGGCTGTCTCTAGTAGGGCTGAACACACATATGTCACGGCCAGGTCTCCCTCCTGTGTGATCCTTAGAGAAATCACCCAAGCGCAGGAGGGGACCTAGGCAGGAGGGTTGATGGTGGAGTTAGAAACACTGCCATGTAGGGGAGGGATAGATAACCCACACATTCCATGGTGGCATTTGCTACTGCAGTACAGTGGTAAGAGACACAGCTATGTACAGTATCCTGGATGGGCCTCAAGAGCATGAAGCTGAGAAAAAGGAAGTCACTAAAGGCATAAGACAGGAGAGCGGGCCAGGGATTTAGCTCAGCAGCAAAAGCATCTGCCTGGCAAGCAAGGCTGTGTGTGGTGGTGCACACCTGTAATCCTGGCACTCTGGGAGGCTGAGGCAGGAGGCTGGCACATTGGGCCCCAGCTTGGGCAACTTGAGTGACTTAGTGAGACTGACACAAAATAAAAAAGACTGAGGGTATAGTTCAGGGCAGAGGGCCTATGTTCAATCCCTAGTATTATAACAAAGCAAAACAAAACAACCCAAACAAAAAGCCATGTGCAACAAAACTTTGCTATCCAGGATATACAGGAAAACGGCACTGGGAAGCAAGGGCCACGTCTATCGGGGTGGAAACTCACCCTGGGGAGGATGGCCACACAGTGGGACCTTGGGAGGGCACAGTGGGTATCATGATGCTTGCTCCAGCTGGGGTCAGGGTGCCCTTGTTGCTGTTCCCTGCCACACGGATGTGTTTACGATGTGTGAAATGCTTATGGACAGTGGGTAGTGAAGCTCCCCTCAAAATAGAACAAAGTGCCTTGGACCCAATTTCAAGTGATTTTTCTCTTCCAAACACTATAAGTCAGCTGGACTCAGTGCCATCACTGGGGATAACCCAGTGGCGTGTGTTAAGCTCCAGTGGTTTCTTTGAAAGCAATTTGCCCAGAAATGCAGTCTTACAAGCAGAGGCTGTGAATTTCATCAGCCTGCTGGGCTGCACGGCTCATCTCTAACCTCAGTCTGAGCTGTGCAGAGTGTGGCAGCCTTGTCCTAAGCTGGGCAGGATTTGGCTTCCAGGCCAAATCGACGCCTTGGTCCTTGGGCTTCTCTATAAACAGCCCCAAAGCAAAGTCAGGCTCCAGGGTCAAGCTCTGTGGGTACTGCTTTGGTGCCTGTCTTTTCTGGGAAGCACAGGTCACAGGGTCCTGCCCTCCCATGCCCAAATTCCATGACGGTCCCTGGGCATCCTGCCCTCATTCCTTTGAGACATCTGTCATGTGGCTCCCTCTTGCTATTATATTTCAATGTTTTGGCCTTTATCCCTAGTTATCACCACTGGCTCCATGGCCTCATTGTAACCATGTCCCTGGCTCCCTGGGTTTTTCTCTGACCATGTACCAAACTGGAGCTCAAATTACAGCCTGTTGTCTGCCTCTCCTTCGTTGACACCCCACACTGAGTCTCAGGGAACCCCACTTTCCTTTTTTTTTTTAATGTAAAAGAGATGATACATGGACAGTACCTGGCATGTGGTAGGTGCTCAATAAACAGGAGCTGAGAAGTGTCCCTGAGTTCTGACACACACTCTTCCTGGCTGGATCTTGTTCTCGCTTGTGCCAGTATCCTGCTAGATCTGCAGCCTATGGCTGGGACCTGAAAAGAGAAAGACTATCAGACCTGGAGCAGGAGTAGAAGATGGAGATAAAGGGAAAGTCATGGATCAAAGGGTAGGTGCTTTGCTATGGGAGAAAGGCCAGAGCATAAAATCCTGAGGTGCGTGTCTTCCTGCAGGTGACAGTGACAGGCATATCACACCAACACCTGGTGTGGAAGAAGGGCTTCTGTCCCATCCAGTGGTGTGAACATCCAGGAAGGTCACAGACCACAGGTCCCAAGGCCTCTATGGGTGGAGACCTTGGGTGCCCTTGGAGTAACTCCCAGCCACTACACAAGTTCTCTGCAAGGCCTGACCACAGCACCTGCATAGCTGAGCTGCTCTTGGTGGCTTCAAACTCATCAAGTTGAAGGCAGAATGCAGGGTCCTGACGTAGCAGAGCCAGCTTCATTGTGAATCACATCTCCGGCCTCCAGTTCACCACGGGCCTGGGCAGGAACACGCCACAGTGCACACACACTGTAATTTCCCACAGGTGGCATTGCTCACAGTGGCTGACAAGGCTGTTGTTAATGCCCAGCTTACCTGCTCCAGTGCCCAGCTGGGCCCCTAAGCTTTTCAGGGCAGGATGAATTCTCCTGGGAAAAGAGGCCAGGGAGACAGACAGGAGCCTCCCAGCCTGCTAAGTTGAGGCAGGAGATGCCTTCCACTTGCCTTGACAGCTGTCCCAACTCACAGAGGGCCTGGGCAGCTGCTCAGGACTCCTCTGCACTGCAGTGACAGGGACTCGACGCTGCTGTGTAATCAAGAACCTGCTGGTCTTGGCTTCGAGCATTAATCACAGGTGACACCAGGTCTCCCAGGGATGACAAAGGCTGCTCCTGCTGGTGTCGTGCAGGTGAGGGGAGCTGTCAGAGGCCCTTGGCTGGGGAGATACAGGGATGCATCTTGGAGGACACTTTCCCCTTGGTCTCCTCATGACCTCCCTGTGCTGTGGCTAGGACAGGAGCCACCAGGCTACCTTGGATGGAGACCAGGACTGGGTAGGCTCTGAGAGCCCCTGCCCCAGGGAAGGTCTGCAGACTCCCAGGATGGCAAGTGAATGTGGGAGAAAACTGAGAATCTTCTGCATTTTTTTTAAAGGAATATGTTTCTTTTGTCAGACATTAGGAGAGGCTTCTTATTTTTAAATTTTAAGAGAGGTTTTAATTGCAATAAAGGGAAAACAGGTCTGCACAATTGCCCTTTGCCATTCTCCCTTCCTGTCATGTTAACATAGATTGGGGAAACTGAGGTACAGCCAATAGTGAAGCTGGACTTTCTGCTCCTGGTTTTAGAACTCTGATTACAGTCTTGAGAACTTGGCTCTAAGGCCAGGGAAAACTTTGAGGATTTTTTTTTTTTTTGGGTAAATCAATCTTTTGACTACTTGAGATACCCACTTATATTCAGTGGACAGAATCAGCATCCCCAATGCTTATACACAATCTGCTGTGTGCCAGGTGCTCTGTTAGGCATAATTAAAAGCTCTCGAGGATTTCCTGAGGTAGGTGGTGTCATTGTTACTATCATTATCTTACAGCCAAGAAAGTAAAGCCAGGAGAAGTTCAAGGTCACAGTGCAAAAGTGGGATTTGGACCCAAGGTTTTCTGATTCCCCTTAATCACTATATACAAATGCTAGCCTTGTTTATAAAAAAAATTTATTTTCCAAAAGGCTAGGGCTAGAAAGTGTGTATATAAAAGCTACCTATAGTGTCACTTCAGTATATAAGTATGAGACAGAACTAAAACCAGGTTCCCAGATGACAGATGTGAGCTAGTTCATGGGGAAGCATGTGACAGGTGGAATGCACCTGCTCTGTTTTCTTTCTTTCTTTCTTTCTTTCTTTCTTTCTTTCTTTCTTTCTTTCTCTCTCTCTCTCTCTCTCTCTCTCTCTCTCTCTCTCTCTCTCTGAACTGGGGATTGAACCTGGGGCCTTCACACTGAGCTACATCCCCATCCCTTCTTAAAGTTTTTTTTTTTTTGTCTTTAATTTTGAGACAAGGTCTTCTTAAGTCACTAAATTGCTATGTTGGGTTCACCAACTTGTGATCCTCCTGCATCAGCTTCCTTGAGTGCTGAGGTTACAAATATAATCCACACCCAGTTATACACTGTTTTGTTGCATCCTTCTCAAGAATAAACAAGGAGCCAAGGATCACTTGATGCTTGAGGGAATCTCCATAAGAAGGCAGAGATTGAGAAGTAAACTGATATAAGGAAATTCCAGGAAGGACACAATGCACTGAATGAGAGAGAGAGAGAAAGAGAGAAAGAGAGAGAGAGAAAGAGAGAGAAGACTAGTTAAGAGTCTGAGAGTCAACCATAAACAATAGTGGGATGCTATGAAGAAGGAATAAGGAACAAGGACTAAGAAGGAGCTCTTGGCAATTAAAAATAAGGCAGAAGAAATTTTAAGCCAATAGGTTTGGAAGATGAAATTGAAGAAATTTCTGAAAAAGTTAAATAAAAAGTTAAAGAGAAGGAAGATAAAGGGAAGAGAAGAGAGAGGTCAATTTAAAATTTCTAGTATCTGGTAAATAAAAAAAATTCCAGAGATACCTTACAGAGATGAGGGAAATGATGTGAAAGAGAAATGATATTAGAGATTGCCTTACAAGCTTACTTTACTTTTTAAGGTATGCATGACTCATACTTTAGTAAAATGAAGCAAAAACTCAAATCAACAACAGAAACAAGAAAACATATGCCAGTGATTGGCAATACGGACAGTGCACTTAAGTATGAAGAATCAATAGTTGCCTCTATTTTCTGCATACCTCATGTTCTACCTTTTGTAATGTGGTGAGAAAGCTTAATGTTGAGTAAGCAGAAAGTACTGATTATGTGCCCAGCACTTCCTGGATATAGCTTTACTTGTCCATCACAGGAACTAAATTAGGTTGGTTTAATTATTTCCATTTTATGGATGAAACAGTAGGATCAAATAGTGGTATAACCAAGTGAGATTTCATAGCCAGTGGCAGAAGAGCTGAGTCCAACTCAGCCTTCTCAGATGTCACATCATCTGATTTTGAACTAGAAATCTAAGAGCTAACACTTATTAAGCATAACCTCTCATCTAACCAATGAGATTCCTTGCTCCCTCAGTTCCAGATTTTTTTTCTTCATTAATCTCTTGTTTTGCTGAAGTACATCCTCTAGTAGCTGTCTCTGAAAAGATACATGGTAGTTCCTATATACTATGCACTCTTCTATGTAGATAATCAATAGCATGTTAATTATCTCATTTACTACATACAACAACCCTATCAGGTAATTATTCCTGCCCTCTTCATTTTACAAAAAAGGAAACCAGTACTCTGAAAGATCCAACAACTGTCTCATCTCTGTATCCTCAGTAGAATTTAGCATGGAGCCTTGCTCTCAGTAGATCTTCAACATATATTTATTGGATAAATGAAAATAAATATCTAACCTTGAATAAAATAAATAATGAGATTGCTATTGCTTCAAATCCAGAAAGCTGCAAGCCCTTTGGAAATAAGCTGCTTTATGGAAACAGACATCTTTTTCTTCTCTCTTAGAGGTGCCCAGCACAGAAGCTTTGGAACCAGAAGGGAACCAGTAGTCAGTTAGATAAAGGCATCTCTGGTTAATTGATTTGCCTGGGTGATTGGAGTGAGCAGCTTGAGATGCAGGGTTTAATTATTCCAATGAAACTCTGCCTAATTGAAAGAACTTCTGGGGGAAAAAAAGGGAAAGTATTGTTTAGAAGGGTGGCTTACTGCCTGTGAGAAAGGACTGAAGAGCTTACAGCCCATCCCTTCTCATCCACTCCCACCCTTCTACTCCCCTTCGTGCTTACAAAAAGGGCACTTACAGAAGCAGCTGGAAAATTCACCCTGCAAGACTTTCCTTTGTATTCCAGTTAACTCGTTAACCTCTATCCACTTCAGCTCATTCAACTGAAATATTGACAGGATATTTCCCATCAATTAGTAGCAATCACAAAAGCTTCACCAATACAAATTTTGAAAGTAGCAATTATCATCTTAAATTTACAGTGGGGAGGCAGATCCTGCCAGCCTAATATCCATTCTCTCTTACTTGTTATCAGATCCCCAATTTTGCTTGTAGCATTAACTGAGTCCACCTTAAAAACTGTATTCCTAGCCTCCCTTGCAGTTAGACGTGGCTGACTGGCACAATTCTGCCTAAGTGGTAGTTTCTAGGTGAGATGTCAAGGAAGCCTCTTTAAAGGGAGGCAAGGAGGAACTTTTTACTTTTCCTTGGCTTTCTACCTAGAATGTGAGAAGATCCTTGGAAGTAGGGCAACTGCTCTTTGTCCATGAAAACAAGGCTATATTCTAGAGATGACTGAATAAGATGCTATAAGAACCTTGGGTCATGTGTGACATTGCTGGAAACCTTTGCGTTCTTGGTCCATGAGAAGAATAACATCACTAGTATGTATGAAATCTTATTTTGTTTCTATTACTTGTCAGAGAATAAAATCCTTACAGATATAGGTGATACGTAAAACCCAGGCCTTCTAATTCCATACTAGTTCCAGCCAGACTTTTAAGCCTTTAAGTCTGAGCAAATGCCTTATCTATTTGTTCTTGTTCCCTTTATCTAGTTACAAAACCAGAGTGGCTAAGTGATCAGCAAAGACCAAAGACTAGGCCTGTGTAAATTACTGTGAGGGAGACACAAATGAGGTGCCACTGGGGAACCAGCAAGTCAAAGAGGACACAGGGATTCCCTGGGAAACTAGACTTGCAGCCTCCACTGTCACCTGGGTGCAAATGCTTCTTAGTGGGCTGTAGCACCTACTCTCAGGTAAGCACAGCAAAGGAACTGTGGTTTCTGTGGATACAAGTATCTCTTTTAGGACAGGAAGAAGCATTCACAGGAAGTAAGGATGGGAGAGTGTGGTGAATCACTGATTCCAGAGACCCAGGCTGTGGCCAAATATCACTCCAACACGTTCATCTCCCCAGGCCCTGCCGCATGGCCCAACTTGCTCTGTGGGAGCTTTACTCCTATACCAAGACATCTGATTTTGGAAGGTCATATACCTTTTGCTTTACAGAAAGGTATTGTGTCCCCTGCCCCAGCTCTCATTTTTTTAACGGCACTGCAGGAAAGCTTTTGGAAAAAAAGCACAATTAGGAATGACAGATTTAAATTGTTCTGAAATGCAGATCGATTTAGCACACTGGCTCTTTATGAGCATTTGCCCCGTCTGGATTCTAGAGCTGTGCATGTGGCAGATGGACAGCTTGGTGGTCACTCTGAGCTATGGCTGGACCATCCTGCCAAACCCAAATCACAGAATGTGGTCACCTTCTTGGAGTCTTATCAGCTTTGATAATAAGGAAATACAGTCCTGTTCCCTTTGACGCCTAGTCAGCACACTGCCTTCACCCTGGAGGCTAGTAGCTACTGAGACCACCTGCTCATTTTAATTCAAGATGCCTCCATGTTTTCAAAGGCAGACCCCCCGGCATTCCTGGTGGAGCTCTTTTTCCCTGGCATATGTGTTGATGTCTTGGCTGTTGTCTTATGATTGGGATCAGGAGTCAGCTGGGGAGCCCGCTGACATTCTGAGTTCCTCGGGCTGGCCTCATGGGGAACTGTTATTTGGGCTGCTGTGGGTCTTCAATAAATGTCTGCTGACTTGAGTGCTCTCGTGTTCTGAAGACTGGTGACAAAAACATCCCATTGCTGCAGAATCACACTTAGCTCAGAAGGAAGTAACCGGTCTAGGTTAGCCACTCTGGGGTCTTGTCGGCTGCTCCAGGTGGATGACAATGCTTTCTTCATGATTTCTACTCTCTTTTGCCACTCAAAGCCCTTAGGAGGAGGCCTTGTGTGTTTCCCTAGCACACTTTGGAATACTGCTTATTGTGAGCCAAGAACACACAAGTTCCCTTCTAAGTCCAGCCTGGAGACTCCATGCAAAAGCAGCCCAGACACGGAGCATATTTTTGTGCACAAGGAGAGAGGAAATGAGTTGCTTTATGATCTGGAGAATCAAGGAGGTGGTGTGACAGCAGCAGAATCAAGACATGGGAAAGTCCCTGCCCCACTCTGGAGTGTGAACCAGCATAATAATGCTCCTGGGAGCCTTTGGGGCTGGCCATGAATGTGTAGGGTAGGCCCAGCAGCCCTAAGAACCTTCTCAGTGAAAAGGTTGGGTCCTCCCTGAGTTGCATAGAAAAGGTCATCAGCATCATTATACAAGAGCCCCACCCAGAGAGCAGCCAAAATGAGAAGCAAGAAGATTCTAAATCTTCCTTTTTATCTTTTTCCTCTCCCACTTGGCTGGCACCAGAGTCCCAAGGGAATCTGCGACAAGGTTCAAATGCCAGAGCAGGCTGACCCTGGATGCCTTTGGACATCAACCTGAGGAGTGTCTGCTAAGTCTGTCATGAGGACAACCCGGGGTGGACCCAGGGTAAGCAATGAAGGGACCCCTATTATTCATTTATTTGCTCAATCATTCATTCACTCATTTGATTCAACCAGCATTACTAAATGCAGATGACTGAAAAATGAGGAAGGAAAAGAAAAACTTCATGATAAGTTTCGAGGGAAAAAACAAAACAAGGGCAAGTGAGACTAAGACACAAGTGACCAACGTGGAAGCATACAGAGCCAAATGAAGGAGGCAGGAGACATAGCTGAAGGACCAAAGGTAAGAAATGGACTCACAGGGGAGGAAAGAGGCTGGGTGATGATTGGGGCCAGAGACAGGAGGGAGAGAGAGAGGAGGCAGCCTGGACTGCGGCCCAGCCTGGGCGATAAATATCAATCAGCGCTAGAGACTGAACCAAGTGCTTCTTGTGTTCTTGCATACTAGGCAAGTACTCACCACTGAGCTGCACTCCCAGTCCCTGCCCCATATTTAAAGATGAGCAAAGCTCAGACAATGCAAATCATGAGATGTGGCTCATGATTCACTGTGAGATTCTGCTGGACTCAAGGCCACCGCCGGCAGCCTAGATGAGGCTGTCTCCCCAGGTAGGGCCTGTCCCAGCCAGAGACCAATCATG
Source organism: Hydrochoerus hydrochaeris (assembly GCA_004027455.1). Taxonomy (NCBI): domain Eukaryota; kingdom Metazoa; phylum Chordata; class Mammalia; order Rodentia; family Hydrochaeridae; genus Hydrochoerus; species Hydrochoerus hydrochaeris. The sequence continues at coordinate 467,091 of PVLA01000155.1, read as the reverse complement.
GGCTTCCTCTGAAGCCTGGGCACGTGGCAGCACACAGACCAAGTGGTGACTCCTGCGTTTATGAGATGCACCGGAAATAGACTTGGACTTGATGTGGCAATTGATTTAAAATGCAATTCTAGTCAGTGGGCTATTTTATGAAACATGCTGGGAACAGGTAAATGCAGCAATGCTTCTAAATTTCTGTGCATTTGAAAAGAACTCTGCCAACTTTTCCCATCAACTGGGCTAGTAGTTGGAAACATATAGGGCTTGAGTTTTCTTATACTGGAGCAGGTAGTGGCTTGGGCCTCTGGCTTCCTTCTTCTCCCATTTTTGTCCAGGGATCCATGGACCCATGAGGTCAGAAGATGACCCCTCAACCACAGCAGGAACCTGCCAAGAAGGAGGTTGGAGGCCTGGTATACACGGAGATCCCAACTCTTCTTTCTCAAGGGCCTTCAGGTCTAGCCAACACAAGATGCAGGAGGCAATGCTCCTGTGCTGTATTCAGGTCTCAGACTTCTTAGCTGTACCTTGTGTTGTTCAGGGATCAGGGTCAAATGTGCACTTTCTCAGTTATGACTTTGACAGGCAGATTTCCAGGTTGCATAAGCAAAAGGAGGTGGATTTCAGGGGCTACTACGGCAGAGACCTTGTCCAATGAGCTGGAGGTTCCTTCTGTTGCTGACTGAGATAGTCTGGAGGTTGGGGTTCCATGGGAAGGGCCCTCACACATAAAAAAGAGGCAGTCCCTGCCCTCATGAGCTTTAAAGTTGGACATACTTATTGGTGCAAAGTGACATGGTTCCTCCAAACAAGGTAGGAGGTGTGGGGGTGGAATGGGGAGAGGTCAATGAAATTCTACCATTGCCAAACAAAAATGTGGTCAAACCTGAAGAATCTTTGCATGAAGAGGTAACGCTGACAGCTCCCATCTGTGTTCTAGTGGAAAGGAAATGGCTGTGAAGAGACCCCTGGATCTGAATTCCAGCTCTGCCATTTGCAACTGTGTAGCTTAACCTCTCAGAGTCCCTTCTGATTGGTCATAAAACAATGTGAGTAGCATTGATCTCTTAAGGGTCCCAAAGCACACAAGGTGTCACTTAGGTCCCCTCCCTCACAAGCCAGCTTCAAACCAAGACACAAACAAGTCCCTACCTAGGTGTTCTATAACTCTTCACTCCATAGAATTTAGGGAAATCCCTAAAACATATTGAACCTTTTGCTTGGGCTTCTGATGTGAAACTTCCCTACCTGTTGGAGGTAGCATCTTTTAAATCTCTCATTTCCTTATATACCTTGTGGCTTAGCAAGCATTTTACAGAACAGGGTATTTAATATTTATGAAGTGATTGATTTCCAATGGCTAAGTACTGGCTTTCTTTTCCTTGTCATGGTTTCCTCTGTTTGGCTGATAAGACTTGCTGTTCCTGTGTGTGACAAGGGCTGCAGCCACAACAGCTGCCAAACAGCTTCTCTGCTGTTCACTCACGTAGGGGTTTTGCTGTGCCTGCAGTTCAGAGTCCAGTGCTAAATCCATCCTGCAGTCCCAATCGGTCATGGGCTATAATGAGAGACAGTCTCCCATTTCTGACTGCAGGGACAGTCATTGTGGCATCAACCATCTTTCCTGAGGAGATGCAGGCAAGCCAGTGGGTCCTGTGCTCCATGAGGCTAGTGGTCCAGGGGCTGATTCTACAACATTGTGTCCATGTCACCATCTCAGCCAAGGGACCTCCTACATCTTCAAGGAAAGCAGCCAGACTATCCATGGGGGTGTCCTAGGATTGATTCTGTTTGTGGGATTCTAATTCTTTGAAAACTGATGATCTGACACCAGACAGAACTTGTGGGATTGCACAAACCTGGTTTTGGCTGTCTGCTATGGAATGGAATAGGAAGGTCACGGTAGCATCCTCAGTGGGTGAGTTTTGGGACAGAGATGTCCCGGATGGCTCCTCCCAGTGCCAATGTCCAATAGATGTGAGGTTGGGGGCAATGGCATCTAAGAAGACAGCCTTGCCTTTTCTGCCCTGTGTGTTCATGCTTGAGCCATCTGTCACTGGATCCCTGGCTGGGCTTCCCAGGAAGGACAAGAATGAGCAAGACGCTGGCGAAGGGAAATTGCAGGATGCAATGGTGATGTTTGGTGTTTGATCGACAGGAGGTTACAACGAGGGCCTCAAAGTTCAATGCACCTGCTTACTCAGGAAAGATCCAATGGACAGTTCAAAAGAGCAACGACCACCATCTCTCAAGCCCAGGACTGGTGACCCGGCCTCAGAGGTTCTGATCAGTGTCCTTCCCCTGCCTCTGATGTGTTTGGTGGCAACATTTCTAGAAGAATCAAGCAGAATTCTTAGGTCCAGGGCTCTTATTACTGCTGTTACCCTAACAATGAGCATTTCTGTTGGGACTTGGTAGACACAGAAGCAACATTCAATCTGCTTCGCGTTTCCAGGGTGAGAAACTCTGCCAAGCAGACGATGAGGGAGCGCGTTAGTTAAAATGCATTAATTGAGCAGCCACTATGTTGGGAGCAAAATAGGTTTGTACAGCCAATTAAATGTTAGGCTATGAGGAGAGAGGGATAGAGTGAGAGAGGGGCTCAGAAAGGGTTTCTTTACTGGTAATTACCACAAAATAAACAGCTCTCTCATGGAATGGGGCCCCACACTTCAATTAGCTCTGTGCTCTTCTGTCCCCATTAGTTCAGATAATCGAGGGTTGGCTGTAATTAATTCATAGAATGTGCTCAGGAGCAGAGCCAAATGGCAGCTTGGAAGGCTGGCAGGGCTGTGCATTTCTCCCATGTGCTTCCTGCAAGGACCTGCTCCAGCTCAGCCTCCCTGAACAAGACAGGGTCACCATGGGGTGGGCAGAGAGGTGGGGGGCAGATGTCAACACAGGCTGCTTCTGTGGCTGGTGACAACCATGGGTTCCCCCACCTTGTTCCACCCAGCCCCTGCCCAGTCCTTGGGAATCTAAACCCTGGAGGGTGGTGACATTTGAAACAAAAACATCTTATCCAAACAGTGGAATATTACTCAGCCATAAAAATGGTGTCAAACACATGGACAAACCTTGAAAACATGATGCGGAGTGAAAGCAGCCAGTCCCCAAAGGCCACATATTATGTGACTGTTTATATGATGTGTTGAGAATGGACAAATTTACAAAGGTGGAAAATAGGTTAGTACAACTGGCTCTCTGCACCCATGTGTTCCCCAAACCTGAGGAGAGTTTAAATATTCACCATATATTTTGATTGTACCACACACAGTTTCCTGAGTGCAGACAAATTGGGCCCAGGCTGAAAACCCACAGCAAATAGCCTGGTTGGAAGTATTATCATCTTTGGCAAAGACACAAAAGACCTGGGACTTAGAAAGGGGGACCTCAGGGGATGCAGCGTTGTAGGGAAGCTGGGTTTGGACCCTATGTGGTGGCCCATGGTGTGTACCACTGGAGGACCTGGTGGCTCTTCCAATGTCAGGTATCTGGAGGAGCTGATAGCATATTTTGGGAATGGTTGTTTTGGGCAAGGACAAGGCATGCTGAGACCAGAGTCAGGTGGGAAAAAGGGAGGGGGAAGGTTTAGAAGAGAGGGCAGGGACACGGGGCTTGTGATGGAGAAAAGGGAACAAGAACTCAGGGTTTTATTTAGCAACCACAGGTGCAGAGCTGAGAAAAGGAAAGAGAAATGAAAAGCAACGCAGAGAGAAGAGAGCTGGGGGGTGGCGTGGGTGAGCTGGTGAGATGGCAGGTCCGTGGGGGGACCACGGCTATCTCAGGTCGCTTCCCTCCTGCCAGGAGCTCCTGAAACCACGAGCTGCTTGTATGTGAACTTGAGTAATTTCCTGTAGTCTGGTTCATCTGTTTTAAAGCCATCAGTGATCTTGAAACTTCAAAATACTGAGACTCACACTTTCCACCTATCTGGGCGTGCTGTGAGGGGTCAGGAGCTGAGCACCACAAAACATCTCAAAATACACCCATTTTCTTTCCCAGGCAGAGACTCCAGCCAAGAGTGCAGGTCAGCTTTTCTCCTACTCTTTTCTCTCAATTCTCTTCTCTCCCTTTCCTTCCCCTCCTCTCCCCACTCTGATCTACAGTGTAAAACTGTCTTTAAAGGAATTTGTCAGGTTGGAGGTTTGCTTGTGGGCGTTTCTTTTCACTTTCTCTACTAAAACTCGAGGCCAACAAACACGAGACTGCGTCTTTCCGATGCTTTCTGCTTCCTACACCACAGCGGTGATGCAAATAACATTACCAGGGCTCCGAATGTAGCAGGGAGAGCATTCAGGACTCCCTATGCCCAGACACCATCCCTGCCTTCTTGCCATGCAGGTGAACAACAATAAATCAGGTGCCAACCAGGAAGCCTTTTATGGGTGTGCTAATGACACAATCACCAGTAATGAAATGAGGCACCCGTCAAAATTGCACCCAGAAACTGTCAATCAGCATTACTGGACTCTGGTCTGTTGGGACCGCATCTCCTTGGCGGTGGCGTGGGGAACCTGGCTGCTCTGTATCATCTCTCCCTTCTCAGCTGTGTGCTGAGAGCTCTAGATGAGTCGATTTAGGAAGCCAGGCTTGAAGGTTACATCAGCGAGTGCAGGCTGGGGCTCCCCCTGGCAGGTAGTGACAGCTGGGATCAACCTAAAATTTCTGCATCTAGGGATGTTAGCGGCAGTGTGACTTTGAGACAGTGTGGATGTATAGTTCCTTCCTCATTTTAAGGGCGGTCTCTTAGACCTGGCTGACTTTTTCAAACCAGTGAAGTCAGTCTAATGCCATAAAAGAAGGCTGTGCTGTCTTTCAGGAGCAGAAGATCTCTAGGGACTGCCAAGGCCTCTCTAGGCCACAGGACTGAGAGCTTCTAGAGCATTTTACTGGGAATCAAGAAACCTCTGAGGCTACCAGAGACTCCCACAGGAAAGCAAACTGTCCTTTTGGGGCCCTGGGCCTCCTGCCTCCTTGGGAAGATGCTCACCCCAAAACACCTGGCTTGTGCAGCCTAGTATTTCTCACCCATTCTGCTTATGGGCAGGGGTGGGTTTTAGGATAGGGCAATGCTGGACCTTGTTGAGTAACAGGCTCATTTCTTTGCATGAGTGGAAGGCACTGGTGCTGCTGTTGGGGGCAGTGATCCTTCCCAGAGCCAGAGCGGGCCTGGTTGCAGGGTCGTGCTTACAGCATAGGCTTCTAGAAGTGAATGCTGCACCCACTTCCTGTCCCCACAGCATGTAGGTCCTTCCACTAGATGCACCCTGTGCATTGAGCTTGCTCCTCCTTGATGCTGGCACTGTCCTCAGGGAGGAGAGGAAAGGCCTCTGTTGTGATGCGTGCGTGTGTGTGTGTGTGTGTGTGTGTGTCCTCACTGCATGGGCCAAGGCCTCTGCAAGGAACCCTTTGCAGCTGGATTCCAGCTCTTCCCAGACCATGCTGGAGTGGGGGTGAATCAGGGCCCCAGTGCTAGCTGCTGAAATTGCACATCTTGTTTAGGAAATGAAGGAACGAGAAGGGACACATTTGAAGTCACTGAGCTCCTGAGCATAGACAACAGCAAAGGAAGCAGGTTGGGAGAGAGGGAACCACAGCAGCCTTTACGATGTAGGAAGCAGCTACACTAGCACTGCACAGGCAGGGACCAGATGGAAAATGTACTCACAGGTTTTTGAGCCAGCTACGTCCTAGACTTGTCTCCGTGTTTCTTGCAAATTCCCTCTCTGTTGCTTGTGGTCTGTGAGGCCCCAAAAAACGCTGAGGCTGAGGTTGCAGCAGTCTCCCCCGGAAGCCCATATGGGCCCCGAACTTGGAGACTGCAGCTATTTTTAGAAGAGGGAGGCAGGGCTGGGTGGGCTGCACACTTCCTCTTTATTTCCCTGAGCCGAGTCTGTGGGTGACTTCAACCCCATGGAGGAGGAGGCTGGAGACCACAGGGGTCATGCTCTGCATGGGTGCTGCAGAGAACCAAAGCACATCTGCCACGGTGCGGGGAGGGGAGGGCTTCGAGGAGCGGGGCAGGTGCTCGCTGCCTTTGATCTCCATCGAGGAGGGCGTGCAGGCCTAGAACATTCTGGGGAAGAGGCTCTGACGCACACATCCTGCTCTATCCTCTTCCCTCCACTCTTCCACACGACTTGGTGGGCGCATTGCCCAAGGCACCCTGGACTCCATCACCGGCACCACCAAGCATCCTTTGGGCCACAATCCTCTGAAAACCAGTTTGTCTCCATCCTCCCCAGCAGCTTGCCCCTTGCAGGACCCTGGGGTGTCAATGTGGGAGGTGGCAAGGGGCTAGAATCAGCACAGGGAAAGGGGAAACAAGGGTGTGGGGAGGATGGAGGCAGGGGAGAAGCAGATCCCCCTGCTCAGCATCCTGTGTGGGCCAATGCTAGCCCCTTCCTCTTCCTCAAGGCTGTCACTGTCCCCCATTCCCTGATGCCCTAGCATGAGTTTGTCACCCTATTGTCCACATCCCTATGTGACAGAGTCACATGTACCTCGAGAGTCTGATGCTCCTCTGTTTCCAGCCTGTCACTTCCTGTTCCTTTGTTTTCCCCAAACCTGTGGTAAGATCCATAAGCTGCATGGCCACAAGGACACAGTTCAAAGCATAATGAGGAGAAGACACCCATGTCACCGAGACCCCAGGGGAGTCACAGAGCAGCCACCCTCTGGAGAGCTCTTCCTGCCCCTTCCATCATGCCTGTCACTCTCAGATGCAACTGAGTCTATGGCCTTGATCAATCTTGCTGTTTCTTGGATTTTAGGAAGACAGGACTGTGTGTTCCTTGCTCCTGCGAGTCTGGCTTCTTTGATCTGAACTTTAGGAGCATCATCAGGGCTGTGTGTCAGCAGCTTGCTCCTTTTGTTACTCAGCAGTATCCCAATGATGTGTCTACCTGATGGACATTTGCCTGGTTTCCTGTTTGATTGGACATTGTTGTACAAGTCTGAGGGACCATACATTGCTGTTTCTTTGGGAAGATGCCCTAGAGCAGGACATGACTCAAGCAATGGATGTCTGCTCACCTTTATAGCATTTCACTTCCTGTTAGCACTGGACCAGAGACTCAACTCCTTGGCAACCTTGCCACCACTTGGAGTGTCAGATTTACCTTTACCTCTCTACTCAGGGAGGATGAGGATACAGACAGGAAGGTCCTTCTCCCAGAACCTTGGGAGGGAGCATGGCCCTTTGACATCTTGATTTTGGAGATTTGACTTCCATGCTCTGAGACAGTATCTTTGTGTTGTTTTGAGCTGTCTGGTGTGAGGTCACTTGTTACATCAACCCCGGAAACTCATACATTTTCCCCTCCTCCATCTGTCTCTGCCAAGTCAAACTGCTACATAACTACACAGCCCTCCCTTACCTGTGCCACCATCTTCTCCATGAAGCTTTCCCTGATTACCCTTGTGTGCCCCTGCCCATGGACACCTCCAGACAGGACCTACGGTGGCAGAGGGCAGGCCTCTGCTCAGCTGGGTGACCTCAGGAAGACATCCCTCTCTGAGGCAGTCTGGGGCAGGAAGGAAACAGATATTGTTTAAGCTGGGCCTTGGGGATTGTTTAGTAAAGGATGGCTTATGGCACTGTGGATAAGGAGCTGACAGGGCTCTGTGCAGCCAAAGCGTGAGACATCTGGGAGCTTGGGGGGCTGAGGAGGTAGAGGGCAACAATTTGTCAAGGTTCATCATTCATTGCCCGGGGCTGGGGCACCTGCAGGCTCTGAGTGGGACAAAAGGAGCCCCTGCCGTGTGTTGGTGCAGTTGGTGCCCCCCTCTTGTGAGCTGCTCTGCGTGGTGGTGGAGGACACTGTGGGGATGCTGTTAGCTGAAGGAGGACTCCCTGGGAGAACTGAGGGGAAGGGGAGCACAGCAAGAAGTTAAAGGTCATGGTCATAGCACAGGATAATGAACTTCAGAGTTGGGAGGATCTCGGGGGCCAACACATCCACCAGACCCTATTTCACACTTGAAGGGATGCAAATACAAGGGGTAAACACCTTTACCCAGGTCTCCTCCCATCATCTTCTCATGGAATACTCCACACGCCCTCATGCTGCAGAGGAGGGTGTGGATTGGGGGAACCCTGGCCCAGGACCCCCACAGGGAGTTAGGACAGAAGCAGGGATGGATCTTGTTGGCTTGCTGATCTGTTATCTGCATTTTTCTCTTCCTCCCCTGGAACACTGATGCCCTGAAGACCAGAGAGGACCACATCGGTGCCATCAGGAAGCATAAACCCGCTGCACGCAGCTGAGGAAGCGGCTTCATTGTGGGGCTGCAGGCTCTGGGGAAGGGATGTTCAGTCCAGTTCCAAGGTTCCCCAGACACCTTCTGGGTCCTTTCCCAGCCTGGCGTGCTGACCGCTCCCCATGGCAGTGGCCATGATATCTAAAGTCTTGACGCCTTTTCTCCAGAGGAGGAAGAGATGCCCAGGGTACTCATCCAGCGAGCCACAGAGGGACACCCGCGGCCCAGCAGGGGGCTGAGTCTCTCAAAGCAGCCACGGGGAATAGGGATGCTAGAGGCCACAGGAAAGGACACCTCAGAGAACCCTGGGAGAAGCAGCAGTGAGTGAGTCACACAGGAGAAGGAAGTGGCTTCCGGGGGCTTCCGGCACACACCCGGGGGCGTGAGTCTGAGCGTGTGGGTGAGAAGTGATTTCTCTACTGCAGCAAAAATAAAATAAGAACACCAGCTGGCTGTACAACACAGCAGCCCCACAGAAGCTTGGGGACCCTAAGATGAACACCTCGACTTCAAGTAAGTGCTTCCGTGTCTGAACCGGAAGCCTCAACCCTCCCAGACCTCAGGGGCCAGCAGGGAGCTCTTTTCCTAATGCTTTCCCCAGAGTGGGCCCCAAAGTCTTTCAGGACCTGGCCTGTCTGATGACTCGGGACTCAGTCTTGTCCTGGTGCTGCTTGTTTTATTTGTATCTGCCTTGAAACTGTGGCGCAAGCCCTCAACTGCTGACTCAGCCGCAGGAGCCCACACTCATAAACTCCTACTTCAGAAAGGTCCAACGATTTTATTTTCTGATCATAAATATGAAATTTAATTAGCAGCTTACTGCTAATGAAGTCGCCATGGAAGCCAGCCTGGAGACACGCAGTGTCCCATAAAACAGAATCCGCTGCCCTGTTAACTCTTCCTTCCCCCACCTACCCGCCCCTCACTGGGGCCCTCCCACGGTCACATGCTGCAGTGGCCTGGGGACAGTAGAAGAAGGACTAGGAGCAGCTGCTGGCCCAGGCAGGGGCTGAGGTGGGTTCTAGCTCAGGAGCCCCCTCCCCAAGTCTTCAGGAGGTTCCTGGGCACCATGGCCACTAACTGCACTACTGATTTCGTGGGTTAACTTGACCAGGCAAATGGGTGTGCAGAGGGCTGGTACAGCATTGCAGGCTGTGTCTGGGAGGCTGTTTCTGGTGGAGATCAGTATTGGAGTCAGTGGACTGGGTAAAGAAGATCTGTCCTCCCAGTGTGGATGGAGTCATCCAATCTGTTTGAGGACTGGGTAGAAAAGAAAGGCAGAGGAAGGATGACTCTTGTCTCCCGCCCTTGGACATCAGAGCTCCTTGTTCTCAGCTGTCTGCACTCCAGGTCTTCCGCACCATCTGCTCTCTTGGTTCTGAGGTCTTTGAACTTGAACTGTACCACACCAGTGGCTTTTCTGACTCCCCAGCTGGAGACAGCACCTTGTGGGACTCCTCACTGTCCTAATTGCATGGACCAATTCCCACAGTAATTCCTCTTTTATCTGTGTCTTTACAGATCCTATTGGTTCTGTTTTTCAGACTAATATACTCTTCCCTGATCTGTGCACAGCTTCTGTCCTCCCTCTAAAGCCCTTCTGATGGAGCATTGTCCATGGCAGGCGGGAGGGACCCAGAACAATGCAGAATCTCTGCAGAGGAGCTCACGGAAAAATTGCGGAGCTTAGAAAGAGCTCAGCTACGCGGCTGGATGCTAGACGTGAGTGGGTGAACAAACAGCTTGGTCCACTCTGGCCTGCTGTGGATAGAAGGATGGAGAGCAGCTGGGTGAGGGCCATGTGCGGCCCTCCTGTTGGCAACTTTCAGATCTTTCCACTGGCAAACCCAGGGTTGGAAGGACTGTGCCCTCCCTCTTTTGCACTTCATGAAACACACAAGATCCTGGACCCTCCCTGTTCCTCCAACTTCTGCCCTCTGTGTTTCCACAAAGTAAGGAATCATAATGCCCCACCTGGTAGAATTTGAGTGGTGATTGAACACATTTCTAAAGCTCGCACAGAAATTCTCTTTCTCATCATTCTTGTCTGAGCTCATTAGTCAGAGGCAAAGTTCAATGGTGATAAAATAAAAATAAAAAAAGGGCAAAGTTTAGAACTCACTAAGGTCTGAGGGCTCATGGAGAGGAGACAGATCCTTCATTCCATGCATTACCCAAGCAGCTAAAGTTCAAATGTAACTGTAACTTTTCCAAACACATTAGGGGAAAACTCAGTGCATACAGTTGCTGCCGACATAATGCCAAGGACACCAGAGTGTGTTCAGAGCATCTATGACTGCATCAAAAATGCCACTGTGCCCTACACTCAGGAGTAGGTTCAAGGACTCCCACGTTTGAACCCTTGGGATTCTCCTGGGGTCATGACTGAGAGGGTGGTAGAAGCCCCTCAGGTAGAATTGTCAGACATTCAACCTGGAGGGGAGATGGAGTTGTGTAAAGCAGGCCTCTCTTCTCCGCTTGCTGGGTTTGAGCAGGAGGAACAGCCTGTCTGGGGCCCTGAGTGCACACTTTTTGGCACTGTGGCTGCAAGTTTATCCTTGCCTGAACTTTCCAGACTTGCAGCCTTTTGGACCACACCTGGACCTTCCCTAGTGACCTGTGCATTTGAACAGGCTCTGCAGCTGCCTCAGGTACACACGCCGCCTCCTCTGTGTGCAAGTGCAGCTACTACAAATATGTCAAAGTTTTGTTTTGTTTTTGATGGTACTGGAGATTGAACCCAGGGCTTTTGCATTGAGCTATATCCCAGCCCTTATTTTTTTATTTTGAGATAGGGTCTTGCTAAGTCACTAAGTAGCCTATGCTAGGCTTAAATTTATGATCCTCCTGCTTCAGTCTCCTCGTATAATGGGAATACAGGTATGTGGCAGCACACACAGCTTTTCAAAGAGTTAACAAAAACATGAACATAATAAAAGAAAAGAGATGAACACTACCTAAAGGAAATTCTAGAAGTAAAAATTAGACTATCTTAATTACACATTTAATGAATGGATTTAGCTACTTGGTCATTGCAGAAGAAAATATCAGTGAATCTGACTGGAGGGCAACAGAAACGATGCAACCAAAGTACAGAGAGAAAAGGGCTATTCAGGAGCTGGAGGCAGGCATATCACAAGCTCAAGACCAGCCTGGGCAATTTAACAAAAAGCCATTTGGGTTGGGGGGAGAATCAACAGAGAGAGACTCAGTGAGCTGTGGGAACAGTAGCTGGTAGTCTAATGTTAGGTAATTATGGTTCTAGCAGGAGAAGATAGACAATGTGGAAATGAAATTACTTTTAAAATAATGATCCAGTTTTCAAAAATGTCCAAAGTTTCCAAATCTAATGAAAAAGATTACCCTAGAGGTCCAAGAAACTAAAAGAATTTAAAGCAAAATAAACACACAACTTCCATTAAATTTCTGATCATCGTCAAATTGTCGAAAAGCCGAATATAAAGAGAAAACTCTTAAAAGCAAATGAAAGAAAAAAGATGCTACTGAGAACGAAATGGCACCGAGGATCACTGTTCACTCTTAGCAAGACTGGACTTGGGGCCATCAGTGGGATGGATGTTTTTCATGGGTAGAAACAGACAGACAGACAGGCAGACAGGTCAACTCGGGGTTCTTCCTGAAGTATAATATCTTTCAAATATAAGATGAAATAAAGACCCTTTCTTTGATAAGCTGAAAGCTGTAGAAATGTATCCCTAGGAGATGGCAACATAATGAATGTTGAAACATTTTTGCAGACTGAAGAAAAATGATAGCAGCTAGAAGCCTGGGTGTGCACCAAAAGGCAAATAGGGTCAGTAGGGGAGTCAATAGGGTGTATTCTTTATCATTCTTTACTTCTTTCTAAAATAATCGCCTACTATGTGATACATGTGTGCTCATGTTTAGGGCAGCACAATTCATGATAGCTGCATCTTGGAAATGTCCTGTACATTTATCAGCAGGTGAATGGATGAAAAAATGTGGTGTTTATACACAACAGAATACTACTCTGCCGTCAAGAAGGATAAGCCTGAGTCATGTATAGGAGAATGACTCTTGAGACCATAATGCTAAGTGAAATAAACCAGAAGGTTAGATATTGCATGGTTTACTTTATGAGAAACACGAACTAGAAAGAATGTAGACAGCAAAATAAGAGACAGATGATAGGGAAGATGGGGCAGCCTTTGTGAAGGTGGGAAAGGGCTTCAGGGAATGTGACAGAAGGGAAGTCTAGAAAGGGAAGTAAAGTGATTAAGATGTGATATGAATATATGTACCAATTCCCAATGAATGTAATTATTAGGTATCACAAACCTATACTAAATTTTTTAAAAGAACAATCCCTTCACAAAAACAATAATCTATTTTGCAGTTTATAACAGAGACAATAATAACATGAAGAATGAAGGGAAGCTTAAATAGAAGTATACAGTAGCAAGATCCTCAAGGTATATGTGAAATAATACAGCATTCATACAAAGAGGACTGTGATAAATTAAAGATGTGTTTTATAAGCCAGAGAGCAACTGAACACACACACGAATAAAACACAGAGGCAGGCTAACAAGTCAGAAGAGGAGATAAAATGGAATAGCAAAGAAGCCCTGATTAACCCAAAGGAAGCAAGAAAATAGCAGACACGATGCATCACAAAGAAAACAAACAGCTGGCAAATGTCAGTGGATTGAACACTTTTGTGAAAATTAGAGGCTGAGTAGTCTAAAAAATGATTCAGCCTTGTGCCGTTTCTAACGGACACACTTCGAGAATGAAGACACAGATAAGGTAAAGAGATGGAACCACTGTCCACAAACAGTGAGAGGTTTACACTCACATCAGAGGAGCAGACGTAAGGAAAAGGACCAGAGCCAGGGGCAAGCATGGGAACAGAGTCAGTTCGTAAGAAGCCAACGCAGTCCTGAGTGTGTGTGCACTTCCTGCAGGGCCTCGAAACCCACAGGGCAAAAGGGAATCGAACTGAAAGAATTGGGTAAATCCATGATTATAATTGATTTCAACAGTCCCCACTCACTAATTGTTAGGCAAAAATCAAGGATGTGGAAGATGTGAACAGCAGCACTTTGTCCTGACTGACATTTACAAAATGTCATAGAATACACCTTCTCTCTGAATGTACATGCAACATTTGCCACGACCTTAGGTGGGTTCATAAAAAGTGTCTTGATCACTTTAAGAGGATTAAAAATTTTCTGATACAAAAAGAGAACTCAGTAATAAAAAATAGACATTCCCTAGATATTTCAAAACAAAATCACAGTCCTAAATAACTCTTTGGTCAAGGAAGAAACCAAAAGGAAAATTGAAAATACTATCAATGTAATGGAAGAAACATCAAGATGTTATTTTATTTATTTTTTGAGACATATTATTACTGTGTTGCCCAGACTGGTCTCAAAGTCCTAGACCCAAATGATCTTCCTGCCTCAGCCTCCTGGGTAGCTGGGACTATAGGTGAATGCCACTATGCCCATCTAGAAATTTATAATTTGAAATGATCATAGTAGAAACTAGGAGTGATTTCAAATTAATGACTTAATTACCTATATTAGGAAACCAGAAAAACCAAAATGAGAAGAGAAAGAAGATAATAAATTTAAGAACAGAAAACAATAAGAAAGAAAATTTTAAAACAGAGCAGAAAAATTGGTGCTAGTAAGAGCTGGTTCTTTGAAAAGATCAACAAAATTGATAAACTTCTAGTTAGACTGATTAAGAAAAAAAGTACTAGTATCAGGGATGAGAGAGATAATATCACTACCAATCCAAGAGGCATTAAGAATAGGTTATGGGATTATTGGGAAAAATTTATGCCCATGAATTCTACAACATGAATGATAAAATCAGAAATTACTCAAAAGACAAACTCACCAAATTGACAAACTGATTTAGTCATATATTAATAAAAAATTTGATGTCAGTGTTGAAAATTCCCACAAAGAAAACTTAGACTCAATGGCTTCACTGATGAATTCTACCATACATTTAAGGAAAAAATAACACCAGTTTTATGTCAACTCTTTGACAAACAGAGGGAGAAGTAACAATGCCACCTCGTTTTATGAGGCCAGTGTTACTATGATTCCAGAATCAGACAAACATTACAGGAACATTACTGGCTATGAGCCAGTGCCTTTCATGAACAGATACAAACATTAGTAGAATTTTAGCAAAGACATAGAAAGGTGGATACATCAAGCCCAAGTGAGATTTTTTTTCCCAGGAAATCAAAGTTGGTTCAACATTCAAAAATCCAACCAATGGCTGGGTGCAGTGGTGCATGCCTGCAATCCCACCACTTTGGGAGGCTGTGGCAGGAGAAGGATCACAAGTTCAAGCTTAGACTGGGCAATTTAGCAAAGCCTTGTCTCAAAACAAAAAATGAAAAGGACTGGGAATGTGGTTCAGTGCAAAGGCCCTGGCTTTAATCCTCAGTACAGCAAAGAAATAACCTCACAACAACAAACAGTAATAAAAACAATCAATGTAACATATCATATTAAGAGAATAAAGAAGAAAAAAACTCCAATTATTTCAATAGGAACAGAAAAGTCATTTGGCAAAAACCAACAGTTATTCAAGTAAAAACTCTCAGCCAATTAGTACAGAAGGGTTTGTTTCCAGCCTGTTAACAGCTGTCACCACACTTCATAATAAAAGGCCAAGTGCTTTCCTGCTAAAACTAGGAGCAAAACAAGAATTTCCACACTAACAACTCTTCTCCGATGTTGTCTAGCCAGTCTTATAAGGCAAGAAAAGAGAAATGTGAGGGATGAAGCCTGGAAAAGAAGAGGTGAAACTTGTTATTTGCAGACACACTACTGCCTTTAAAAGTCCAAAAGACTATAGAAAGTCTACTAGAACTAATAATAATAGCTAAGAATAACAAATTTCTAAATGCAAGGTCACAAGAGAGAAGGTCAATATATAAAAAGAAAAGAATCTAGTATCTAGAACCATGTAATAGTTAGGATTAAATAGTGAAAGATGTGTGCAAAGCTGACATCTTAAATAATGGCTAAGAATAATTAAAGAAGCATTAAATCAAACTGAAAGATACATTATGTTTAGCAGCTGGCAGATTCTTTGATATGAAGATATTGTTGTTAGGTTCAAAATGATCTACAGTTTCTATAAATTCCAGTCAAATCCCAACAAATTTTGTGGAAGATTATTAACCAAGAAATTCTAAAAATTTATATGGGAAGGCAAAGGCTTCTGAACAGTCAGAACAGTTTTGGAAATAGAAAAGGGAACACAACCGAGAGACTACACAACCTGATTTCAAGGTTACTGTGAGTCTCAGTAATCAAGATGATGTGGATTTTGGGTAAACTGCAAGTCAATAAAGTAGATGAGGGGGGACAAAAATAGACCTAGATTTATAGGTTCAGTTTTTGAGAAAGGCACTAAGATAATTCAATTGTGAAAGAAAAGTCTTTTCAATGACTGATATGAGAATCACTGGACATCCATTCAGGAAAAAAATGAACCCAGGTCCTATGCCTTGCTGGATACACATGATATTTAAGATCATGGGCTCCCAATCTTTAGAACCATGAAGTTGGCAAAGGTTACTTGGGTAAGATCCAGGAAGCACTTCATCATAAAATTTAAAGAGAGAAAAACTGTATTTCATTAAAATTAAAATCTGCACATTAAAAAAAATTACAAAATGAACAGGCAAGCCACGGACTTGGAGAAAATATTTACAGGGCATATATCTGACAAAAGAGTCCTCCATTAGGAGCCAAGAAAATAAATCAGGTGTGGTGTGCCCATCTGTAATCCCAGCACTCTGGGAGTCTGAGGCAGGAGGATGGAAAGTGGAGCCCAGTCTGGGCACTTTGGAGAGATCCTGTCTCAGACTAAAAACTTAAAAAAGAGCTGGGGATGTCACTCAGGGAGAAGGCCCTGGGTTCAGTTCCCAGTACAAAAAAGACAAGAAAAGAAAAGAAAAGAAAAGAAAAGTCTATAAGGATAAATAAACCAATAAAGAGCAGGCAAAGACTCCAGTAGACATCTCAGAAAGGAAGAGACATAAAGAGCAATAAGTAGGTAAAGAAGTTCGCAACACCATTAGTCGTCAGGGTGTAGCAAATTAAAACCACAATGAGGGTATCAGCTTGCATCCAAGACTATCGCTAAACTTTTAAAACCAAGTGTGATGAGGATGTGGAGCAACCAAAACTCTCAGGGACCTGGCTGGTGAGGGTGTAAAACCGTCCAACCACTTTGCAAACTGGCTTGGCAAATGCAACCTGCTGATGCTCATGACTCAGCAAATACTTCAGGTTCTGGGATCCGGAGCCCTACAGGTTTACCCAAGGAAAATGAAAACACGCCCACGCAAAGATGTGTGCAGGAATGTGCAGAACAGCTTCATTCATAATATCCACCTGTAGGAGGAATCTATAGACAGACGATAGTAATAAAAAAGAAATGAACTTCCTAGAGCTACTTATAGACACCACAGCCTGGGGAATCTCGGACACATGCTGAGCACAGGAATCTAGGCAGGAAGTGTCCCCACTGCATGGCTCCTGGTGTGCGACTGTCAAACAGCCCTAGCTGTGTGACAGGAAAGATATCATAAACGTGGTTGTCCTGGGCAAGCAGGATGGGACAGACCAGGATGGGCAGGTGGGAATTTTCCAGGGCACTGAAAAGATTCTGTATCTTGATGGGCTATCGGTTATGTTTGTCAAAGAAGAACTCAACTGTACGCCGAAGATCGGGGCATTTCACAGTGTGCAAACTATACCTCAGTTTAGAAGAGACAGCAGAATGGGTTTGGGTTGATTCCTCTAAGGCAACACTGTGTTCCCACATACTTGAAATTGGAATGATTTCTCAGTGGGTTTGGGAAGTGTGTTGAATTCCAGCCAATGCTCTGGGAATGAACTCAACCCCACCCTCTGCTCTTGGCATTGCTTACGCCTGAGAATCCCATCCACCAACGAAAAAAAGACTATGCTCTGCTAAAGTAGCAACATCTGTGTTCATTTCCTAGCACTGCCAGTAACAAGTTAACACGGACTGGGGGCTTAAAACAATAGAGATTTATTCTGTAATAGTTCAGGAGACCAGACATCCAAAGTGAAGGCATCATTCAGCTTCTAGTGGTTTTTGGCAATCCTTAGCATTTCTTGGAGTATTAGTCACATCTGTGTTACTATAATAAAATTCCTAAGGCAGGAATCCTTATAATGAAAAGAGATTTATTTAGTTTACAATTTTGGAGGCAAGACTGGGTAGTCTCACTGGTTTGGCTGTGGTGAGGGCCTCACGTGGAAGTGAATGCAGGAGCATAAGAATACATCTCCAAACAGGTACTGGAGAGTGACACAGGGGTCAGACTGACTCTTAATACCATGTGCTCTCTCCAGAGCTCAGGGGACCTATGAGAGTCCCTTGCAAGGGCAGTGACCTCATGACTAAAGACCCACATACTAGGTACCTCTTCTTCAAGGTTCTACATTTCCCAATGCCACTACCCTGGAAACCAAACTCCCAACATGTGAACCCATGGGGGACACACTACATCCAAACTATGAGTCTATCGATGTGTCTCCCAGTGTTGCCCACATTGTCACATGCCTTCTTCCCTGTGTTCTCTGTACATTCTTTCTTGCCTTTTATAAAGAGACCAGTGGCTGGAATTGGGCCTGCCTTTATCCAAGATGCCTTGACTTTGACTTAACTAACTACAACTGTAAAGATTCTATTTCCACATAATGTCACATTCCTAGGTTCTAGTAGACACGAAATCTAGATGACATTATCTAACCTACTAGAGTACCCCCTGGTCCCCCCCCAGACTTGGGTGGAGATGAAAATAGAAAGAGCATCTTCAGGGTGCAGGCTGGGGTCTTTGGGGGCACCCTTAACAGTCTGTGGATAGCTTTGGGACATTCAGACCCTGGCAAAGGAAGTACAGGTAGTTAAGGAAAATATCCAACAGCAAAGGCCACAACTGTGGACTATGCGTACAAGTAACATGGGGTTTTAGGAGATGTTGCTGATGATTCTGGGGGTGCTGTCATCCTGGACTAGTGTCTGATCACCCAGAGGTGTCACTACAACATGAAGGCCTGAGAGTGCATGGCAGTGCTTGTTAAATTCTGTCTTAGTTGTGTCTCTCATCATGGGACAAATTACATGACTTCCACAATTTAAAGGAAGAAGGTTTATTTTGGTTCATAGTTTGAAGAGGTTTTAGCCCATAGTTGACTGGCTCCAAGGCAGGGCGACATGACAGAGGGGCACAGAGGAAGGGAGATATAACCTTCTGGTTATATCTGGGCCATGCCCACTGTGCCCACCTCTTCCAGCCCGGCTCCACACCTAACAGCAATTGACTATCAGGCTCTATACTCCAGTCACTTTCTAAAGGGCTGCCTGTGATCACATGAGGCATTAGGGGAACATCTAGGCATAAACCATAATGCGTCCCCAGGAAAGAGGGCATGGAGACATTCAGGGGACAAGCTCATGTCCATGGCAGAAGCAAAAGGTTGCATCCTGGCTCTGGTTCAGAGTTGCTTTTAATTACCTTTGACCTTTTTTTCCAAAAGGAGTTCTGGCCATTTCCTTTTCTCCAGAGGAAATGAACCCTTAGTGGGATGACAACTCAATCCCCAGCCTGCAGACCTCTTGCAGGTTTAGATGAGGAGATGGCTCTTCATAAACAAGTCCCTGTCCCACCCCACCAAACTCCCTCCCATCTCAAAGCACCCACCCCCATACGAATATGCAGAGGCTTCACTCTTTTCAGTTTAGACCTATCAAGGCCTGCTCCTGGGAAAGCACACAGAGCAGCACACGGAGGGGTCAGCTGCCTCGTTCAGGTACAGCATTCCCAGCTTTGGGATGCTGATCTTCCTGATCACAGGGAGGCTCAGAGGCCTGCAGTCCCCACAGGGACGGCTGAGTCCCAGCCACACGCAAGTGTGTCTCCTCCTGGCAGGCTGGTGGCCTTGCGTCCTCCTCACTAAGATTTCAGCACCTGGTCATACTTAATGGGTCCTTGTCCTCTGAGACCTGTTTGAAGCAGTGAGAATAACTGCTCCTAGCTGAGGAAAGCCAGGCACCAGAGCAGGCTTCAAAGTCAGCACTGCCGGGCTGGGGTGCAGCTCAGGGGTAAGCAGTTGTCTAGCACCACATTTTCAGCACCAGAAAAAGAGAAAATCCGAAAAAACCCCAGCAAAAATTAGGGGAAAAAAAACCCCACTATTACTTACAGATGAGAGAAGATTCGTGTGAAGGGCCAAGCTGGCCTGGTGGCTTCTACATGTCAGACCTTGTCAGATCAGTGCTGAAGCCCTGCAGAAATGATTAAAGACAGCCTGTTACAAACGTTCAGATATCTTTTGGTGTCTACCAGTCTGCTTGGGCTGTTGGCATGAGTATCTCAGATTTGGTGGCTCAGGCAAGAGAAACTTCTGGTCTCACAGCACTGGAGACCAAAGCCTAGGACCAAGGCACTGTGGCTCTTTTCCTAGTGGAGCCAGTCTACCTGCCACCTCTGGTTTACACCTGGGATGGCCACTCAGAACCTCATGCACTCAGAGGAGGGGCTAGTGGAGGATGCTGGATTACAGGGGTGCTACAGCTGATTTGCTGTTAGGAGGGGGCCTGGCTAGAGGTGAGTCATTGGGGGTGTGACCTGGAAGAGTAGAGATCCATCCCTAGCTCCTCCCTTCTCTCTCTGCTTCCTGGCTGTTATGGCACGAGCAGCTTTACCTCTACCATGCCTCTCTGCCAGGCCATTTTCTGCCTTGGAGCCAACCAACCACGGACTGAAAAAGTGAACCAAATTAAACCCTTCCTCCTTTAAGTTATAGGTGTCAGGTGTTGTGTCTCAGTTATGGGAAGGTGACTAAGACACAGCTCTTACTTCATGTGGCCTTTTCTCTGTCTGGATGAACCCTGGTGTCTCTTCCTTTTCAATAAGGACACAAGTCACTGAACTTGGTGGGGCAGGTTTGTGATCACAGTACTCTGGGAGGCTGAGGCAGTAGTATCTCAAGTTTGAGTCCAGCTTGGGCAAATAGCAGGACCTTATCGTTAAAAAAAAAAAAAAAAAAAACCAAAACACGGGGGGTGGGGTGCTGGGGATGTAGCTCAGTGCAAATGCCCTGGGTTCAACTCCCAGTACTGAAAAACAAACAACCTAACCAGTCCTAGTGCTTGCTTTGGCAGCAAATACACTAAAATTGGAACAATACAGAGATTAATATGGTCCCCACACAAGGATGACGTGCAAATTCGTGAATCATTCCATATTAAAAAAACAAAACAAAACAAAACAAAAAACCCAAAACCAGTCCTGTGGGATCTGCTGGGGCTTGAACTCATGGCCATGCACTTGCAAGGCAGGTGCTTGGGCTACTGAGCTAAATCCCCAGCCCCTGAGTTTCATCTTTATGATCTTCTTTGACTGAGGGCCTATCTCCAAATATGATCACAATGGGAAGTTGGGGATTCAAAATATGTATTTGGGGCCACAGTTCAGGTCATAATAGCAATTTAGCACCCTGCATCCTCCTCCCCTGATGGGATGCAGGAATCTGAACTGGCTCCTTAAGAAGTAGACTGCAGCCGAAAGAACCCCAAGAATACAGTCTTGTCAGGCAGTCTTTCCAGCCGTGCTGTGATTACCCAACGTTTTATGGAGCCTCCTCTCTGAACTACTAGTCCCAAAGCTGGAAAAACACCTGCAGAGGTTGGGACCTCACCCTGTGCGGCAGGGGCACAGTCACTGTGATAGGGGTTGCACCCACACTTTCCCACACCACTGTGCACTGCCTGTGCTGGTCCTGTGTCCAGCATGCCCTTCCCCATGGGGGCCACTTGGTGGCTTCCTACGTATTTCTGGGGCTCCATGTCACAACCACCTGTAGGCCTAGAAGCTCTTTGGCTTCTGGTCTGTGTTCCCATGCACTAAATTTCACAGAGTCACTTGTCATGGTGGATGGTACTTCTCAACTCACCTGTGTCTGTTACTATCTTGTTGCTGGGACGAAATACCCAACACCCACATTTTAAAGAAGGAAAGATTTGTTTTGCTCGATCTGTAGAGGTTTCAGTCCATAGTCAGCCGGCTCCTGAGTATCACAACCTCATGATCCAGTCATGACCCAAAAGCCCCACCTATGAGCACATCTAAATATAAACCTTAAAAGCCTGTGTGTCTTCATCCAGAAATTTGCCTTTGAGAGCAGGAGCCTCATCTGGGCACCAGCAGAACTGAGATCCAGGTCACAGGTCACTGCAGGTGCTCTGGCAGATGTGTGTCAAATCTCTCTAAGTGACTTCTAGCTAGTGCCCTGACCCCACCCAAACCCAGAACAGCTCCAGCTTGGCTCTGTGCAAAGGTGGTAGGACTAAAGCCATCAGACTCGCTGCCAATATGCTCCCCAGCACCGAAGCCCTTTCTCCAGAACTCAGTGGGTTTCACATGTCCAAAAGTGCCAAGGTCTCCATTAGCACAGCAAGGAGTTAGTGAGGACCCCTGCCCCATTCTCAGATGAAGGACTTCTGGGGTGCATGTTTTGTGCACTAATGAGCTTCTCCATGGGGTGGGGCTCCTGTTGCCCACACTGCAATGGGCTCAGTGCCATCCCCTCCTTGTCCAACTTCCCTGCCATGCCATTCTCATTCCCAACCACTCCCAGCTGACTGATTTGCATTCAAATCCTTGCCTTGTGAACTGTTTGGGGGGAATCCAAGCTAAGATGCACCCTGGAATGGAGATAGAGCCTGGATCAGGGTGCTGAGCATGAATCCCAGCTCTGGCAGAGCTGAGCAGAGCACAGTGAGCTGTTTCCAGATGAGGCATTCTGTGTACCAGGGACAAGGGGGAAGGAGACAGAGCACCCCATTAGCACCCAGAGGCTCAGGGAGACAGACATGTCCCACTTTTCAGGTGGAATAAGGTCAGGGCCTGACCATATGGAAGGAGAGACCTAGATAGTATGGGAGCTGACTCTGAGACGTCCTGGGATGCTCAGGTTTGGGCAGGGACAGCAGTGATGTCACAGCCCCTTTGCTCTGAAAACCAAGCCTCAGCGCTGAGACATCCTGCCTTGCAGCTCCTGGGCTCTAGGAACAGTGTGATGGGCTGGCCCTGGGCTCTCAGTTTGCACTGTAAAGAGATGAGGTTATTTTTATTTCTGCACAGAGTACAGCAGAGGGTCTAATTTTCTATAAGCAATCAAGAGGGAAGGCCAACCTTGGAATGGCAGGTAGGGCTCTGTACTGGAGAATCTTAGCTGAAATCACAATTTTCTCTGCAAGACTACCTCTCGGCAATTTTAGAACAGAGCATCACACTGTCTGCCACTCTTCCTTCCTTCCCTTGAGCCTGGCTCTGTGACGCTCCACTTACAGAAAAAAAAGATTTGGTGCTCATGTCAGGCCTGAGCCTGCCCCTCAGGACGCTCATCCCTCAACCCAGATCATGCTGGGAGGACGCTCCAGCAGCCCAGAGATGCTTACATGGGTCTAACCAAGATCTCCAGCCCTAGACCTGGCTGAGCACCCAGCCAGCAGCTGGCAGCAATCTGCTGGATTGTGTGTGCACCATCTTAAAAAAAGGGGTCCCTCAGTCTCCAGCCGAGCCACATTGCTGATGCCACATAGAGCAGACAGCTCTCTTGCCAGGTACAGCCCACACAGGCTGAGTAAGGGCCATAGCAGTTTGAAGCTTCCAAGTACTGAGTGCTTATATAACAAGACGCAACTACAATTCCACCTCTGTGCCTTGGACAACTGCTTGCCCTGTCTGAGCCTCCATTTCCTCACCTGTGAGAAGAGAAGGGTTCAAAGGCTCTGGGAACATCTCAGTTTACATAGGAATGAATCCTTTCAACATGTACCATCTTTCCTGGTTTTCTCATAATGCATAACACCCTTTCTTCAGTTCACTGAAAATTCCCTCCAAAAAGGGAGGCTTCTGACCCCCCTGAGGAGTCTTGTGGAATGCAAATTCCAGCACAGGAAGTCAGAAGAAGATGGGGAATCTGCATTGTTAATGTGATCTTGGAGCACTGATGGCTCTTTGAGTAACGAGGCCTCTCTGTGTGTCATGGATAGCTGCCATTGCCCATGAGACTAATGGCGTGAGGGCAGCATCTCATTTTGTCCTTATGATAGCTCTCTGGGGACGGCTCTGTAATCCTTTTTCACTTTACAGATTAGAGATCCAACATCTGGAGAGATCAGGTGACTTGTCCCAGGTCACATGAGTGGCTGCATGGCCGGGATTGTTGCATGGAAGCCAGTTCATAGGTGCTCACTTTCCTCTACCTCTTCTGAGCACCAGGTAATGTGAGATTAACCTTTTTTTTGTTTTAAATCTCACCTTTTCATGCATGCACCTAGGCAGTTGGGGATGAAAATCTATCATAGAAGAATGGAAGTGGGGACTTGGTTACACACCAGGAATAACAAAGCAGAGTTAACAAAGATAGAGGTGACTTTTTCAGGCTCCCTATCATCGGCCATGATTAATTTACAGCCTTTTGCATGCTAATGTTTCCCTGCCTTCTGCCAGTAATAAATAACCAATAAACTCTAATACCTAGTTATTATTCATCCGTTTCAGATATTTGGATTTTGATTCTTCACTGCAGTTCAATCACATTGAATTTCTCTAACCAGAACAGCTCCATTAAGAGTCCCCTGCAAGGACATCCTGCCAGGATGGTGACAGTAATGGATAACGGGTGACGAGAGAGAGTGGGGAGTTGCGACACGAAATATTGGCAACCGTGGGGAAAAAAAGGAGAAGCTGCAATAAAAAACACCACCAAACTCTACTTAAGTAACGTCAGGGTTGTGACACAGCCCAATAAAACCAGGGAACTCACAGTTGAGGCCAACACGCCATCCTTAACACGCCTGTTTCTACGGCAGAAACACGGGTCTATTTAATCACAGCCTGGCACTGAGTGCGCCCCAAGTCCACTGTGATGAGTTAGAATGGCTTGAAAGCCCTCAACTATGTATTTCAGAAAGTTACTTGGAACTTTTTCCATTTCAATTTCCTCAGTGTGTTTTCAAAGCCAAGAAGGCCAATCCTACAAGCAAAGCTGGTTTGCTTCTAGAGTTCATTCTTTCTCCTCTGATCCAAGACCTTTCTGTCCATCCTGCATTCACTCAACACATGGCAACTCATGTTCCTCTGGGTCTGCTGAGGACTGACTATAATAGTCCCCATTTTGCCCTCTGCCTGCCCAGGAAAAGGAGCATCACTTCTCAGGTCCTGTTATGGTTTGTGTCTAGATGTCCCCCCAAAACCTCATATACTTTTAGATGGAGCTTTTTTGTAGGTAGCTCAGTCTAGACTGTGTGATTGATTCATAGTGCAATGCTGAGGTTAAGGGTGAGTGATTGCTGGATCAGTTCACTGATTGGATTGGCACCATCCTAATCCCAGCAGTCTGGATAAAATACAAGGGGCAGAAAGAGGCTTGTTTCCTCCTTTTGCTCTTGTTGCTTTTGGTGTCTTCTGCTTCCCCAGCTGCCGTGCACTGTTGCCCCTCTGCCATGTGCCACCCTACCTCAAACCCAGCTATGTGGAGCAAAGCCTCTACCCAATGTGAGCTAAATGAACCTTTTCTCCTTTAACTTTGGGGTTGGGTATTTTGTCTCAGAAACTAGGGAAAATAAAACTTGTGGGTCTGGCTATTCCTTTCTGACAGAAGCTCCCAGGATGCTTCCAATACAAGAAGCACCTTCCTAGAAAGCAGAAGTATTCAAATGCATTTATTATCTATTTACCATTTACCCTTCCAGAACATTTTTAAATGCATAACACCACACACAGAGGATTACAAAAGAAAACTGTCACCCTGAAATATGATTATCATATATTTAAAAATTGCAATATTCTAATATACATGATTCTTTATTAATGCTTCAAGTAATACCTGGCCTGAGGGTCATAGCTACTTTACTTTTGAACTAGAGATCTATAAACAATGTTTTGAGGTATCTGCAAAAACTATAATGAGATATGAAAATATATGATTTCAAATTATGATGACAAAGTTACAGATCCCACTAACACCACATTCATAATTGAAGGAAATGCTAAATTCCAGTTAGTCTTAGCAAAATAAAACAAAAAGATGTCAATTATTCCACCCAAATTCATGGGGTTTCTGACTTCTATCCACAGTCCTCTGGGTGGACCTCAGGGGTCCAGGTAAGGAGCTGTGTTCTGGGATGGCCTATCCCACAAGCACTTGAGATACCTGTCCTGGACTTCAGAAGACAGGGCTCATCTGTCTTTTATATTAATAAAATGCCTGATGTACACAATTTAAAGGAGGAAAGGTTTATTTTGGATCATGGTTTCAGAGGGTTTAGTCCTTGGCCTGCAGGCTCCAAGACAGGAACATCATTGTGGGAAGGTGTGGTGGAGGAAAACTGCTCACCACCTAGCAACCAGGAAACAGACAGAGCAATAGGACTGGAGATAGAGAGAAAAAGAGAGGGGGGAGGGATGGGATAAGAATACATCTTTCTAGGTCACTAAGAGTGACCCACTTGCTCCAATCAGGCTCCCACCTTCTAACAGCACATTTGATTCAGCTGTGAACACATCAGTGGATTAGTCTATGATCCAACTCATGATCCAACCACCTTCCAAAAGCCTCACTTCTGAATATATGAGCCTTTGAGGGGACATTATTGATCCAGATCATAAAAGTTTTGTCCATTGTTACCTGCAGCTCAGAGCTGGGCATATCTGCAAGTGAGTAAGAAGTACTGATGAGGGAATAGCTGGGCAATGTTACTTCATTCTGCCCAGGGCATTTATAGAAGGCTCTTTGAGAAACTGGCTGACTCCGGGTTTCACATCTGCCTCTGTGCTACTTTATTCAATCAATGTGGTGTCTTTATGATTGTTTTAATTGAGATGTAATTCATATACTATAAAATTTATCACTGCAAAGTGTACACATTAGTGGTCTATAGCATATACAAATAATTGTGCAGCCATCACCATTATCTAATTCCAGGACATTTCTGTCACCCAGAGAGAAACACTGTGTTCATCATTAGTCACTGCCCTTTGCCTTCCACTGGCCCAGTAACCATGAATCTACTTTTTGCCTCTATGAATTTCCCTTTTTGAGCATTGCATAGAAATAGAATCACAGTATGTGGCCATTTGGGTCTGGCTTCTTTTGTCCATCACAAAGTTTTCAAGGTGCATCCCTATGGTAGCACACATCAATACTTCACCATGGCTAAATGTTATTTTATGGGTGGGCAAATCAAATTTTTATCTGTTCATCAGTTCATGGACATTTTGTGTTCATAAATATTTAGCTGACACCAACATCTGCCAAATGTGAACATAAGGCAAGCAGGTCCCTGCCCTCATGGAGCTTATCTGGGGATCTCACCAGCAGCTCTGGAGGCTGACTTCTGGGCTGGGAATACCTCAGGTTTTCATCTGTGAAATGAAGAAATGTCTACCTCTTTAGGCTGTGATGGGGCTACAAAAAGTTAGAACATACCAGCACTCTGCAAGGCTGAGGCAGGAAGCCTACCCTGGGCAATTTAACAACTTAGTGAGAGCCTGTCAAAAAAAAAAAAAAAAAAAAAA
>PVLA01000155.1:217113-440086 GCA_004027455.1 Hydrochoerus hydrochaeris | reverse complement strand
GTGGCTGCGTGGAAGAGTGGGCCCCTGGAAAGGCAGTTGGGAGGCCCCACTTAGCCTTAGTCAAGGCTCAAATAATGGGAAGGAACCAAAGGTATCAGGGTTCCGGGGTCCTGAGGAGATAGCACAGACAGAGCTGTGAGGGGGCTACAGAGGGAGGCGGGACTGGGCCTTCCAGACAGCAGCCTCCTGTGGAAAGCTTGCAAGATGCGAGCAGGCCTTAGAGGAGATCTGAAAAATTTTTGGTAGCTACATGAAAGAAATTCAAAAGAAATGGGTGAAATTAATGTTGTATTTCACCCAACAGGCCTGAAATATGATCACTTTGACATAAACACAAAAATTGTTCACGGGGTGCTCTTGATTCCCGCCCCCCCCACCCTAAGACTTTGAAACCTCAAGTGTATTTTACAGGTATCTGATTTTTGCTTCTGGCCCATTTTCTATGATATCTGAGAATAAAGCCATAGCATCTAGCTGGCTTTTTAAATAGAGGAACTCAGGGGTTGTTGAAGAATTTACCTAAATTTATTGGTTAACTGGGGAGAGGAGTGGCACATATCTGTAATCCCAGCACTCTGGAAGGCAGAGGTAAGAGAATCAAAAGTTGGAGCCCCAGCCTGGGCAGCTTAGTAACTTAGTGACACTTTGGCTCAAAATTTAAAAACAATTTTTTTTTAAGGAGCGAGGGCTGAGGATGTAGGTCAGTGCAAGGGCTTTGGATTCAATCCCTAGTATCCCCCCAGCAAAGAGTACTGGTAATGGCATTATCTTTATGTTTGTTGAGTAAATTTTAAAACCATGAAGAAGATCTCAAATGATGGACCAAAACTCATTTCTGGGCCCTGTTTTTTTCTTTCAACATTTTTGATTAGCGTGTCAGCGAAGAGACAGAGGAGAATCTCATCAGATCTGCAGGTCACATGAAGTTGGGTAAGATAGTTAATATGATAAATGGATTCATCAATATGCAAACAGCCTTGACAGGAAGGAGCACGGGACCCAGATCACAAGAGGGAATTCAGCAGAAATAAATGCAAAGTGCTGGGTTTTGCCTTTAAAATGTGCACAAGGACAGGATAGGGGGAGATTTGACATGGCAGAGGCTTGTGCAAAACATAAATTAAAAAAAAAGGAAGGCAAAAAAGAGAAGAAAACAGCATAGGCTTCGATTCACTTGAATGTTCAGTGTGAGCAAATGCTTCTCACCTTCTTTCCACTCCTAGTTCAAGGATCCAAGAAATCTCTGAGCAACTGGGAGTGAACCTGATAGACAAAGCCCAAGTCCAAGTGGCTGCAGGCAAGGTCAACTCCAAGACTGGGATGTCTGTGAGGTGACAGCTAGTTCAAAAAAAAAAAAGACAACAGCCAGGGCACATGGGCACTATGTCAAGGACAGTGCCCACAGCCAGCAGATCAAGTCACCAGAGAATGTGCACTTAACATCCTCAGGGAGTTGTGTGACACATTGGCTCAACTAATGGCAGCATACGATGTCACTTGTGCCAACAAACAGAAAAGGTCTGTGGGTGGGAGGTGAGAAGTGAATGCAGTCCAAGACTGGCTCACTGAGCTGGAAGACTGAACTCAGGAATTCTCCCAGAATCCAGAAACAAAGAGGAGGAAAGGAGATGGACACAATGAAAGAAAAGTGAAGGATGATGGAGGAAAGGACATATCCCAGTCACACTGTGATGAAGTCTCGGGGTACCAGACTCACGTGGAAAGGCCCCAAAGCTTGCAGTTGTACAGTACATAGCCTCCCCCAAAAAGAATAAGATCCACTCACTGCCTTCACTTGGCAAAGAAGACAATAGAGCTGTATCTTTAAAGTTCTAAGGACAAATATTTTAAAACTAGAATTCTGTGTTAAACTAGACAATGACTCACATGTTAAAAGAAAAGAGAAGATACACTTTTCAGGCAGCTAAGTATGCAAAAATTTCTCATCCACAGACCTTCAATGAACATTCCCTAAATGATGTCCACCAGCAAGAAGAGACTCAAAGGGGAAGAAATGGGTTGTAAATACCCACAGAGCTGCTTTATGGGCTGAAATCTGTCCCCCAAATTTGTGGGCTAAAATTCTAGCCCTAAGAACTCAGAGTGTCACTATATCTGGAGACAGGGTCATTAAAGAAATAGTTATTAGAAAACAAGGGTTTTGGGGGAGGTCAGGATCCAGTAGGATGGCTGCCCTTATAGGAAAGAACAGAATTTAAGAGAATTTTTGTGATGCTAAGAAGAACCATGAATGTTCATGGGCCTTGTAACATAGCTTTCAAGCATATTTATGTTTTAGCAAAACTGATCGAAATAAAAAAAAGAATTGGCAAAGACACTGTCACAGTGAGCAACCCCAGAGAGCCACTAAGAAGGGTACCATGAACTAGTTACAGATGATTAAAGATAACTGATATATTTACTCTAATAAAACCACAGAACCATGCAGTCAACAAAGAAGCAATTCAAATTCTTTCCTAATACATGTGGAAATTTTACAAATATGTCACCATGGATTAGCTACAAAAGAAATTTCAAGTAAAAACAAAAAGCAGAGATAACATACAGTATCTTTGCTGGCAAAAATATAATAAAAAATTTTTAAATGCCAAAAAGTATCTCCTCTAATACATACAGCAGGAAATTTAAAAACAAATTAAAAATTATTTCTAAATCATGGTAGTGAGAATATAAAATATGAGAGAGAGAGAGCGTTCATTCTAAAGTTCAGGAAGGTGGCAAAATACCAGGTCAGCTTATGTCTCTCCGGATATTAAAACATATTGTACAGTAGGCCACAGTGGTGCAGAGAGAGATAATTAGATCAAAGAATAAAAGTTTAGTTAAATGACCCACATATGGGTAAAAATTTAGTGTATAATTAGGAGACCATTTCAAACCAATGTAGATAATAAAGAAGTATTCAATAGTTATTGGATTATTTGCTCACAAAGTTAGAAACAATTACATCCCTACCCATCCCATTGCCCAATAATTTGGAGAGAGATGAGTGACTTTGAAATTATTTAATAAATTCCAAAAGTATTAGAAGAAAAAAATTTAAATATGCTTATAACCTTGGGATAGGAAAGGCCTTTTTAAACAAGGCATAATATGCTAATGTCGTTGGAGAGAGATTGATGCTGCTGAGTCCATCATAATTTAAAACTCCTGCATGGTGAAAAATAGCACAACAAAGTTAAAATGTAAGTTATGGTCCAGGGAAACATCTGTAATATATGAAATGGAGATTAACATGCAGACCATCCATAAAAAGAAGACAAGGCACGTGGTGAAAAAGGAAAGGAGGGGGATGAGGTACCAAAGTCACAGAAGTCTCTGTGACCAAGAGATGCCGCATGGTAACTCAGCTCACAGGTACCTGAGATGAACAGGAAGAACAATTCGATTGAACTATGCACTTGAGTTTCTGCAGCTAAAAAACAGGGACAATAAAAGGACCCAGTTCAAGACATTGTTGTGGGATTCAATGTACCAATAAGGGGAGGTTCCTGGAGCAGGGCCTGAACAATAAACATAAGCAGCTGTGATTACTATCAGTGTGCTGTGGCCATGTGAGTGGCAAAAAAATTTTCCAGCTCAGTGATGCAAAGATACAGGGAAGACAGGACAGTTACAGCTGGGTGTAGCAGTTTGGGCCTGTAATCTTAACACTCTGGGAGGCAGAAGCAGGATCACAGTTTAGTGGCTCAGTGAGATCCTATTTTAAAATACAAACTTGTAAAAAGAAGCTGAATGTGGCAATGCACACTTGTAATCCCAGCGCTCTGGGAGGCTGAGGCAAGAGGATTGTAAACTCTACCCTGCCTGGTCAATGTAGTGATTTAATAAGATTCTGTCTCAAGAAAGTGATAAGAGTTAGAGGTAGAGAGAGAGAAGAGAGAGGAAGGAGAAAGAGAGTTGGGGATGTAGGTCAGTGTGACAGTCCTGGGTTCATTCTCTAGTACTGAGGACAAAAAATGTACACTTGCAGTGCTTGATGGGAATGTAAATTGGGACAGACAGTTTTTGCAGTAAATCTACCAATCTTTACTCACACAGAATCTACATTTAGTGCTATGGTCTGCTTGTATCTCCCCATCCCAATCCATATGTTAACTCTAACCTTAAGGCGATGGCGTTGGGAAGTAAGAAACAGTATCTGAATATTGAGGGATGGTTAGGCCATGGGGGTGCAGCCCCAGGAGAGTGAGATGGGTATCTTTACAGAGGAAGATCCGAGAGACCCCTCTTCCCTTCCACCATGGGACACTCTGGAAAGAAGGCAGCATCTATGACAGAACTGGGCCCTCACGAGATACTGAATCTGCTGGCACTTTGACCTGGGATTTCTTGGACTCCCGAACTGTGAGAAATACTTTTGTTTGTTGCTCATAGATTCATAGTTCATGGTGTTTTAGAAAGACAGTGACTCCTGATGATTCCACGTTGACCCCTAGACAGTCACCCTTCTATGGTAGGCAGAGGAACAAAGAATTGGGCATCTGGACCTCCTGCTAGAGGGGACACCACGCTTCTGTGTCCTGGACTGTCATTTACAGGGGATGTGGCCCTTCTCTCCTGTGGGCCACGTTTAGTTGCTGTCATGGGACTGAGCCGAGCTTATCTTAAAATGAGATGATCCTAGGGACACACTCTGGAGCCAGAAAGCATAGTGAATACTGGGTGATGTGAATCAGGAGAATGACAACTCAGAAGTGGAAATGCCAGTTTCCCTAGCTACACATCCAGGCCTGGAGAGAGGTCTGGCAGGTGCTGTGCTCAGGGACAGCACTGGTGACCTCGGTGAGCATGCTGGGGTTGACCTTATGCTTGTGATAACTTGGTCT
This sequence comes from Hydrochoerus hydrochaeris, assembly GCA_004027455.1. Taxonomy (NCBI): domain Eukaryota; kingdom Metazoa; phylum Chordata; class Mammalia; order Rodentia; family Hydrochaeridae; genus Hydrochoerus; species Hydrochoerus hydrochaeris. The sequence goes on along the minus strand of PVLA01000155.1, from coordinate 435,236 downwards.
ACATCATCTGAAAATTTTAAAGTAATATTTTTATTTATGGCTTTTAGGAAAAAAACCAAACCAGTGAAGGAAATCAAAGATGATATAAAGAAATTCTTGCCAAGTAGATCTATAAATTTAAGTCAATTACAATGAAACTCACTGCGGGTTTTTTTTTTTTTTTTCTGGCGATATAGGCAAATTGAGTCTCAAATTTATAGGGAAAGGCAAAGAAAGGAGAATAGTCAAAATACTTTGAAAAACTCGATTTTAGCAGGGCATGGTGGTACAGGTCTGAAATCCTAGCACTCTGGGAGGCTGAGGGAGGAGGATCACAAGCAAGAAACCTTGGCCACTTAGCGAGAGCCTGTCTCAAGATAAAAAAAATGAAAAAGGGTTGGGGATATAGCTCAGCGTGAAGACTTTGGGATCAGTACCCCATGCCATAGGAATGGACTTCAGATAGATCATACATTTAAATATAAAACAGAAAACTATCAAACTTGTAGACGAAAACATAAGAGAAATGTTTGTAACAGTGGGTTAGATCTTGGATAGGACCAAAAACACAGACCCAACGTGGGGGAAAAACCCAGACAAACTGGCCTTCCTATCTAGATACTCTGCACTGTGAAAGACAGTTAAAAGAATGAAATGACAAGTTACAATGGGGGGGGGAACTATTTGCATATCACAAATCTGACAAACGACTTGTGTCCAGAACAGAGGACAAGCTCTCCAAACTTACCACTCAGGAGAACAGACTGCCCAACCTGAAAACAGACCAAAGATCCAAACAAGTTTTATACCGAAAAGGACCTATGGGTGCTACCTAAGCACATGGAAACCCTTCAGCCTGGCCGGCCATAGGGAAGTGTGAACTGACTCTGCCGTCAGACTCCACTGCACAGTGACCGCTTAAAAGTACTGACGATAGCAAATGGTCGTGAAGCAGCTGGGTGCACCCACTGGTGGTAAGGCTGCAAAGTGCTGCGCACAGCAGCTCTGGGAAATGGTTTGGCAGTTTCTCTTAAAATGAAGCAATCCCGCTCCTAGAAAAATGCAAACTTATGCTCACCACAAGTCTGTACAGTAAGGTTTTTAACAGATATACCCATACCGTGTCCAAATCTGTGTCCACCAATGGGTGAACAGAAAACACAATGTCCTATGCAATGGAATTCTACTTGGCAAAGTAAAGGAACAAACTGCTGATACACGCAGTAGGGTAGATGCATCTCAAAAGCAGTACGCTAAATCAATGGAGCCAGTCTCAAAAGGCTGCATATTACATGATCTCATTGATAAGATATCCTTGTAGAGAGAAAACCATAACTCTAGAACACAACAGCGATTGCCAAGTGGAGAGGAGAGGGCAGTGCAGTAGCTCTAGGAGCGCATCTTGATGGTAGTAGTGGGTAGAGGAATCCACGTAGGCATTAAAATTCATAGAGCTACACACCAAAGCGAGTCAATTTCCTGGACGTTAATTAAAACCAAAAGTATCCTGGTTTGGACAGTAAATTACACGGTCACCATAACTATCCAGGGAGAAGGCCAAGTTGGCGACTAATACGAAAAGCTGCATAAGGAGACTGGAAGGAATCAGGATCGTAAATCCCAAGGATGCCTCCCGTGCTGCCGGCTCACTGCACCACCTCAGTCCTGGGCTGCAGCCATGGGACCCAACGCTATCCTCCTCGTCACAGTCAGGGGAGATGTTCCCACCATCCAGAACAGCTGGGGAGGAGGTCAGGGTCTAACCCAAATTCCAAGACTTAACCTCTGAACTATGCTGGTTCTGTCAACGCCATGACTGGAAAAGGAAAAGCTAAAATTAAAAAAAGGTAAGGTCCCATGTGGCTGCTGAAGGAGAGAGGAGGGAGACAGGAAGGTGGCCCTGCTCTGTCGGGCAGGGACATATCTCATCGGCTCAGGCTCCTTCCCGCACCTACCAAGAACACCTCACAGACCAGAGGTGCTCAGGTAGGGGACCCCGCGGAGGATTCCAACCTCACCTGCCTGGCAGCCTGGGGTAAAGTTCCTCCCAACTCAAAAAACCTATGATTTCTTCACTCCAAATCGGCTCTTGTAAAGTCAATCCTGAGTAGCATTGATTACATTCACGATGTCAGGCAACCGCCTCTATCTAGTTTCAGAACGTTTTCCTGACCTCTAAAGGACACCCTGAGCCCCAAAGCTGTGGCCCCCTCCCAGCCCCCGCAGTCACTACCTGCTTTCTCTCTTACGGATTTTCCTATTCTGCACATTTTATACAAATGGCATCAGACAGCAGGTGCTCCTCCACGTCTGGCTCCTATCTGGCCCTGGGGAAGCACATACCAGCACTTCAGTCCTCCTTAACGAACCACGGTCCACTGTGTGGATTTACCCTGGGTGTCTGCTCACTCGTCTGTGGCTGTGCATTTGGGTTGTTCCCACCTTTTGATCACTGTGAAGATTGCTGCTGTGGATGTCAGTGTGCAGGACTTGCTTGAGCACCCGCTTACATTTTTCCTTCTTTTCTCTTCCTTTCCCTTCCCTCCCTCCCTTCTTTTCTTCCTTCCTTCCTTCCTTCCTTCCTTCCTTCCTTCCTTCCTTCCTTCCTCCCTTCTTTCCTTCTTTCTTCCTTTACTTCCTTCCCTTCTTGATATTGGGCATTGAACTTAGGGCCTTTTATTTTTCACTTTGAGACAGGATCTCGTTAAACTGCCCAGGCTGGTCTCAAACCTGTGATCATTCTGCTTCAACCTCCCAAGTGCTGGGATTACGGGCATGGGGCCAGCACATGGAGCTGAGCACCTGTTTTCAATCCTTTTCATTGTGCACCTAGGCTGAGAAGTGCTGGCTCACACAGTAACCTTTAGTCAACTTTTCCTGGAGGCATCAAACAGTTCTCTACTGTGGTGGCATCATTTAACATTTATAACATTCTTCTTTTAATCACAAAACGCAATGGAAAAAAATTTTAAACAGGAATCGAACTCAGGACCTTGTGCTTGCCAGGTAGGTGCTGTGCCGCTGAGCTATATCCCCAGCCCTGGCAATGGAAAATTAGAGAAAGAGGCAACTATGCTGAAGAAAGCAGCCAGAAAAGGTTTTGTGGATCTAGAGAGAATGCAGAAACATGGAGGGAAGGCAGATGTTGTGATTTGTATCCAGAGGTTCCCATAAAGCCTCCTGAAGTCATAGGTGGGGCTTTCTGGAGTTGGCTAGATTCAGGGTGTGACACAGTGACCAAGGGTGTGTGGTGCTGGATTAGTCCACTAAATTGCTGCAGCATGGATTTGAGTGTGGATAAAGAAAGCCCTGCCCTGGGTGTGGGTGGCATCACCCAAAAAGACTGGCAGCCTAGGCAGGATAAAAGGGAAAGGGAGGCCTGCTGCTGGCTGCCTCCTACCTCCATGCATGAACTGTTTCTTCTCTGTGATGCCCCTCTCTGCCATGCCACCCTGCCTTGGAGTCAGCTACCTATGAACTGAAACCTCTACAAACTGTGAGCTACAATAAACCTTTCTTCTTTTAACTTTGGGTAACAGGTATTTTGTCTCAGCCATGCAGAAAGTCACTAAGACAGTGGGAAACAGGCAGGCCAGGGAGGGAGAGCTGGTGGGAAGCCAAGCAGTAGCAAGTCTGGTAGACCAGGGCTCCAGAGCAGCAGTATTGGTGGAAGCCTCCCTGCTGGGTAGTTAGGCCCTGCCACCACATCCATTTCCTACAGGGTCTCACTCTTACCCTAGCAGTGATGGGGAAGCTTTCAGAGCTTTCAAGGATACTAATAGTCACTAAGCAGACATTCATCCCCTAGGTTTGCCACCACTGCCCTAGGGAATGCTGGGAACCAGGTAAGGCAGGGAGGTGGGAAGGAGCCTCCGCTGGGAATGCAGCCTCTCCCTCATCCTGACCTTCCAAGGAGGAAGCAGGGCACCCAGATCTGTCATTTGTCTGCTTCCAACCATCAAAAAAGAGATTTGCTAAGTGGGAAAGAGATCAAACTAGTTTTGCCATGCAGTTGAGCCAGGGAATCAGCTGGCTCTGTCCCCTCCTCTCTCTGACTTTAAATTGAACTCCCAGAAGCTCCCAGGGAAGGTCGGGCAGAGCCAATTAAAAAAAAAATTAACTCAGCACTGGGCCCAGTGAAGGGCTCTTAACAGTGGGGATAAAAACAGCGGCAGTGAGGGCACAAATCAGGGCAGCCCCTGAGTGAGGACAGTGGGGACAGGACAACCATGCACCGTCAGGCTGCTCTGCAGAGCCACGGGCTAGCAGAGAAACCTGTGAGGCTGCAGCTGGATACTGTCACACCAGAGCCCTGGTGATCAGGGGGAGGGCCCAGTTCTTGCTCTGTGGACTCACATAGATGTGGAGGCGGAGTCACACTGGAGAAGGGAGGGTCAATAAGGCCCTGTTTTGCCTCCTGTGGCTACCAGACAGGCACCGCAGACCAGGACCCCGGGCAGCAGATGCTTACTCCTCACCTCCCAGAAGCTGGAAGACCACGGTCAAGGTATGGGCAAGGCTGGCTCCTCCTGAGGCTTTGCTCTTGGCTTACAGACCCCCATCTTCACCTTGTCCTTGTAGGGTTGTCCCTCTGCATGTCTGTGTCCAGATCACCTCTTATTATGAATGCACGGTCTGGTTGCATTAGGGGGGGGTCTCCCATGCAACTTCATGTAAGAACCAGTCTTCAAATAGATAGTAGTAACATGTTGAGTTTCCAGGGGTTGGAGCTTCACTGTATACATTTGTGGACTGGAGGAAGGGACAGTTCAGCCCACTGGCCTCCCACCATGGAACTGGGGCAGCCCAAGCCAGCCTTTCCTCCTTGGGCTGCATCTGGGAACTCTGACTAGTGGCTCTGGCACCTGGATTGCAGAACCTACCCAGGAAGCCATTAGATAGCCCAGACTCTGCTACTTAAAGTAGCAGCTTTAGGCACTTGCTTGTAAGCAGCCTACAAGCTGCCTCTGGTAATCTCAACTGTAAAGTGCAGTAACTGTAAGATGCAGTAAGGTGTGGTTTTTGAGTAAAGTAAAAATAGGATGCAGAGTTGGAAGGATGTGTGATGTCCAGCAGTAAGAACCCCACTTCCCTTCTGGGTGGGCAAAGCTGCCCAACTCACACTGCTGAAGGGGAAGGATAGGGGTCATGTCAAACTAGCAGATCTATAGAGACATTGGACATGGCAGGACACAAGAATCTGGGGGACCACAGGAGGGAATGCAGCTCAGTGGTACCCTGGTCTTGTGTTTCTTCCCTTGTCCACCTGAGGTTCCTGGGCCAAGTGATGGAGTTCAGCTTGATGATATTGTCACTCAAAGCCTCACCTCCTCACCAAGGACTGTGCAGAAGCACCTGGGACATGGTTCTGTGTGACCATGTGACATCATAGCAAGGCCCTTGACTGACTGTGGACAACTCAACTCACATGCAAATCTATTATAAAGGAGAGCCAGGCAGCAGAAATGCATTTCTTTCAAAGCAACACAAAATCATGTCCTTGAAACTTCTGGCAACTATCAGATGGCCCTGAATGTTGGGACTTATGTCTAAGTACAAGTATCTAATTCCAAAATGATACAGAGCTGCTGTGACCACAGGCAACTTAGCATTAAGTGTGAAAAAATCTACACTTTGCACTCAGGGGCTGTTTCCCATTTTCCAGAATGTTCTCCCAGTCTTGGGCTAGGAACTCCTCAGGAGCATGGACCCTGTGTCTTCTGGATGCACTTAAAATCCCTGGTGAGTTTTGAAAAATCCCATTCCAGGTCTTGGTTCAAACCATGAAGCACCTGGCTGGGACAGGTTGCACATGTGGCAATCTGGAAAGATGCTTCTGACCTGCACTATGTTTGAGGACATCACCAGGGTACCTCATTGGGTACACATAAGGGAGAGAGGGGATACAGGGAAGGGAGCCCCAGTGAGGCTCAGGTCTTGGGCAGCACTGTTGCAAGTTGATTTGCACAGGAGTCCCCAGGCTTCTGCTGTGACCAAGGCTGCAAGAGGCCTGAGTCAGCATTCCCACCACATGCCCAAGGACACTTGCACTGCTGGTCTGAGGGGCACAATGAGGAGCAAAAATGGCACCAGGAGAAAAGGAGTCAGCACACACAGAGGAAAAAAAGTCACAGATAGCCCCTGATATATGACAGTTGACAGACAGCAATACATATTTGGTAGAAATCCTGCTTCTAGTAGAGACATGTACATTTCTGACCATGACCTCAAGAGACTGCAGGAATTTAATACACACGCATGTGTTTTCATGTGTGTACATGTGGATGGGAGAATGGAGAAGGTGACAGCAGGTAAGAGATGTCCATAAACATTTGGAAGATGGAGCTGGGTGTGGTGACATACACCTACAATCTCAGCACTCTGGGAGGCTGACAAAGAAGGATAGTAAGTTTGAACCCAGCCTGAGAAACTAAGCAAGACTGTCTCAAAATAAAATTAAACATAAAAAGGGCTGGGGATACAGCTCAGTGTGATAGCCCTGGGTTGAAACCTCAGTACCAATAAAAGGCAGATAGAGACCAACATTTCTGGGAAATCTCTGCTTTAATATAAGTCTCCCAAATTCATACACTGAAACATTCATGAGATGGTATTAGAAGTCAGGGATCCCAGAGAGCATTAATCCTTTCTACAATGTGAGGATACAATGCAAAGACAGATATTTATAGGAGTCAAATCATCCCCAAACACTGAATCTGACAACAGTCTGATTTTGGACTTCCTGACCTCCAGAACCATGAGAAATAAATTACTGTTATTTATAAGTTACCCAGTCTGTGGTATCCACTTATAGCAGTGCAATGGGACAAAGAAATCACATACTCTAAAAACACTTCCATCATCACATATCAAGGATGGGAGAATGGAGAAGATGTCACTGTCTTGCAGCAGCCAGATTCTCCTGCAGTGGGGCCTCACTGTCTCATCTGCTAAGACTGCAGTCAGCAGAGAAAGCCTCCAGCTCCAAAGGGCTTTACAGAGTCACCTCTCCCTAAACCCTTTAGAACTCTTTGAAACTGTCACTAAAGTGCATGGCTGAATAGGCAGGATGCTAAGTGGTGCTCTTTAAGTCCAAAAGAAAAACCAAAGCAGGACTAAAGAGAAGTCAGAGGAAACATAGGCCCTGCTGTTGGCCCTGAAGACTTCCCAATCAAGACAGGGAGTTATATCTGATCTTTGCTGCAAAGTAATGGGGGTGACGGTGGAGTGAGACAGAGGAATGTAGATGACAAGCTTGTCCTGTGTTCAGTCATTGAAGCTGGTACCAACAGTCAAGAAATTCATGTCACTATCTTGTAGCAGCCAGATTCTCCTGCAGTGGGGCCCCACTGTCTCATCTGCTAAGATTGCAGTCAACAGAGAAAGCCTCCAGCTCCAAAGGGCTTTACAGAGTCACCTCTCCCAAAATCATACATGTCCCAGCACAGGCAACGACCAGTGGCTGAGTGGTGTATAAAGCTATGGCCATCTCAGCCTACTTAAGACAACTGTGAGCTCCAAAGACCCCTGGGTTTTTAATCAAGGCAGCGATGGCTCCGCACTGTAGCTCACAGTCCTCTTTTGGCAAATCCTGGTTCTTTTCTTTCCACAGGGCTCCTTAATAATCATCCTTCAGAGCTGGGAATTTAGTTCAGTGGCATAAGTGCCTGCCTTGCAAAGGTGTGCTCTTGAGTTTGGTCCCCAGTACCAATAAAAAAAAAAATTAAAAAAAAAATCATCCTTCATGCTAAGTTCTACCTCCCTCTTCCTGAGTGGGTTTCTAGGGGAATGCAATCTGTGATAGTCACTACACTGTTCTATCTTTGTGTAAATTTGAAAGTTTCAATATTTAAGAGTTTCTAAAAGTAGATAGAAAGCAGACATAATTATATATGCAATTGATAGTATAAAGGAATAAATGCCAGATGTGGTGGTGCCTACCTATAATCCCAGCACTCAGCTGAGGCAGGAAGATTGTTGTGAGTTTGAGACCAGCCTGGGTTACATAATGAGATCTTTTCTCAAATTGAGAGAAAGAGAGAAAGAGAGAGTGAGAGCGAGAGCGCATGGTGTTACATGTCTGTTATCTCAGCATTCTGGGAGGCCAGGCAGGAAGACTGCAAATTTGAGCACAACCTAAGCGGTGTAGAGACCCAGTGAGACCTTGTCTCATAATAAAAAATAAAAAAATGAGTTAGGAATTAGCTCAGTGCAGAGGCCCTTGGTTCGATCTGCATTAAACCAACCAATAAATCAATAAAAGAGAATAAGTTGGCTAGGATGTAGGCAGAGTGGATGCTTAGCATGTGCGAGGCTCGGATTCCATTCTCAGTACAGAAAGGGAAAAAGAGAGAGAGGAGGAGGAAAGCAAGACAGACAGAGAGAAAAGGAGAGAGACAGAGAGGAAGAGAGAGGGAGAGAGGGAGAGAGGGAGAGAAAGAGGGAGAGAGGGAGACATGGAGAGAGGGAGAGATTATACCAACATATTTATAGCAATACTTTAGGCAATTTGGATCAAATGAACAAACTCCTAGAAATATAAAATTTACCAAAACTGATTTAAAAAGAAATAAAAAAACATTAATAACCCTATAACCATTAAAGGAAATAAATCCTTAATTTAAAATCCTTTTATAAAGAGAGCATCAAGTCCAGCTATTTTTACTTTCAGGTTCTACCAAAACTTCAAGGAGTGAATAATTCTGATTTTACACAAACTCTTTGGCAGGATGGAGAAACAAGGAAACTTCCCAGACTAATTATTATCATTCTAGTTTTTCACAGCTAGAGCTGGATAAACACAATATGAGAAAGGAAAATTACAAGTTAATTTTATACTTAATTGTGAAAAAACTTTCTAAGTTTTAAGCAAACCAAAATTATGCACAATAAATAAAATATGTATAATTTGAGTTTATCCAGAAATATAACATTGTTTAACTTTTTAAAAATCTTGTGATGGCGCTGGGCGTGGTGGCTCACGCCTGTAATCCCAGCACTTGGGAGGCTGAGGCGGGAGGTTTGCTGCAAGTTCAGGACCAGCCTGGGATGCAAAGTGAGCTCAAGGCCAGCCTGAACTGCAGAGTGAGACCCTGTCTCAAAAAAAAAAAGACAAAAAAAAAAATCTTGTGATGAAACTCAATTCATTAACAGACTAAGGAAAAACATCATGTCTTGGCATTTCAGCAGCTGAAAAAAAAGCTTTTGATAAAATTTGATGTGAATTCATGATGATATACATTACAAAACTTGAAATAGAAAGGAAAAAATTTCCGTAATCTAATTAAGGATTCCTCCCCGCTGAATCCTCCAGCAAGTGTAATGGTTAAAGGTGAACTCTGCACGCTTTTCCTTTGGGATCAACACCTAAACACTGATGCTCACAGTTATTACAGCCACTCAGTGCTTAGCTGAAGATGCCAACCAGCATGGAATAGGAAGACAGGAGACAGAAATAAGAGATGTAAGAATATTAAAAAAAGAAAAGAAAACCTGTCATAGTTCACCAAAGATATTATCTGCACAGAAATGATTAGAGATTATTAGTCATTAAGGGGTCATAGCTACCGAACCCAATATTAAAAATAAAAAAAAGTTAACTTCATGTCTATTTTAGCAACACACAAAAATGCAAAATTGAAAAACATTTTTATAACGATCATAAAACAACAGAAGACACTGTAAAGAAATTGAACAAAAACTATGCAAGGTGTTTATTGAGAGGATTGAAAGACATTAAAGAAGACTCTAAATAGATGGCAAAATCAACCAAGTTCATAAGTGGAAGCACTTAATGTTATGAAGACCCTAGTTCTTCCCAAACATTCAGTGTAACTCCATCAAGCAAAGCATCCCAACAGAGATTTCTTTCTTGTTGTTATTGTTTGTTTGTTTGTCTTACAGTACTTGAGAAATTGAATCTAGTGTATACACAGAGAAGCAAAAGACCAAGAGGAGTCAAGGCACATGTGACAAAGACAAAGCCCAGTGGACCTCTCAGCAGACATTCAGAGCCCAGGTAAAGCACTGAGTGATAAAAGTGCTAGTGGCTTCAGAAGTTCTATTCTCTTCTTTTAGGTATAACTAGAGCATGCTTTTCATCTTCCTTTGTGCTTGGGTGGTGGCCATGTGACTGAGTTCAAGGCCCTGTGTGTAAGAGTGAAGTGCTTTGCTTCCAGCCCTGGGCCATAATAAACCTCTCAATGTTACCTTTGCACATTTTCTCCCTTTACTAACTGGATGCAATCACACCAACTCTTAATATACAGTGAGAAAGAGAAATGACTGTAATGCTGTATTTGCTACACAGCATAGCCTACTCTAACTGATACACAACAGTAACAAGATAGCTTGATATTACTCTCTTTGTTTCATCATCATGTAAACAACTTGAAAGTCATACAGTCATCCTTACAGGGGAAAAAAAACCATGACAAACTCATAGGTCAATAATTTTCTTGGATCCATCCGAGAAGTAAAGTCACAGGACAAGTGGTCACTATAGAAACTCTGATGGTCTGAGACTTCCAGAAAGATACAGCAACTGAGATTTGCTTCTTCAGAGCAGAAATTCCTGGGGTAATATGATGGTGAAATACTCATGTGGTGATTGATGAGTTGCTGGAGGTTGAATGTGGATTAGTGTAAGAGGGGAAACTGGTGCCACAGAATTGGTAGGGGGGCTACACTTTGTTGGGCTTTCCTTCTAGAAAGGTAACAATATCCCAGAAAGATTCCTTATAGGTGGACATGGTGGTACAGTCCTATAATTCCAGCTCTCTGGGAGGCTGAGGCAGGAGGATCCAAAATTTAAACCTAGCCTGGGCAACTCAGTGACTTAGAAAGACCCTATTTCAAAATAAAACATAAAAGAGGTCTAGCGATGTAGCTCAGGGCAAAGGCCCTGGTTCAATCCTCAGTACCACAAAAATAATTAATTAATAATAAATTACATGCCAAAATTCTTGGTGACTGTGATGAAGCGAGAGGAAGAGAAACCACTGTGGAATATGTGCCGAGTCTTTCCCATAGCAGAGCTACTCTAAAGGAAGGGTTTCCCTTCTCGGATTTGTCAACAAGCTTCGAGACCAAGGTGATAGACTAAAAGACCTGCAGCCCTGGCCAGGGGCAAGGTAGTAAAAGAGATCACTAGAGAATCACATGTGAATGTCACAACCCTGTAACCCAGGCCCACTCAAAGAGTGAAATGTGATCATGCATTATGGAACACTGTCTCTCCCTCACACTGCTACTGCACCCATGGGGGTCAGCGTAGGAACGGTGAGCCACTGCTGAGAGAGCCATGAGACACAGCCTGGCTCTGAGGAGGGGAACATATGGAAGCCCAAAGTCGGGGGCGGGGGATACAAGCCGAGTGTGGTGGCACATGCCTACAAGGCCAGCATTCTGGAAGGCTGAGGCAGGAGGATTGTAAATTCAAGCCCAGCCTGGGCAATTTAGTGACTTAGTGAGAATAATGAAATAATAAAAAAGGGCTGGGGGTATAGCTTGGTGTGAAGGCCCTGGATTCGATCCCTAGTACTACCAAAATTCTACTACTACTACTACTACTACTACTACTACTATATAAAAAGGCATCTAGAGTAACTCAAAACTTTGAATACCTTTAAATTCAGCACACATCACACAGTGCCTGACTCCTTGCAAGACTTGACAGTCCCTCCCACTGGGGTCTTTTGAACAGCTCCTATTACCTAACACAGCACGTATGGCTGTCAACAAACAAGCCCGAGGTGTGCCAGAAGACGAGAAGAGACGCCATCTGAAAGACAAAGCAGTATCAGAACCAGACTCAGATCTGACACAGATGCTGAGAATGATCAGACAGGGAATTTACAATAATTATGACTAATATGCTGAGGTCTTCAGTGGAAGAAAGCACACCGAATGCAAGAACAGGTGGGTAGGGTAAGCAGAGAGATGGAAACTCTAAGAATCAAAGGGACACGAGGAATTGAAGAGGGTCCCCTGTGAGTGCGTCAAGCGCCTGGCATGGCTGAGAATACGGCGATCTAGAATACAGCTCCAGTTGAATTCCCAACCTGAAACGCCAAGAAGAAAATAAGAAAGGAAAAGAAGTATCAAAGCAGAACATCTAAGAAGTACCAGTTGATATTAAAGCATAGCATCGCTGGGTGAACGGAGGGAGAAGCAAAAGAGAAAACAGTTATGGGATAGTTGCAGTGTTAATGGTGGAGGGGATTCCAAAATGAGCTGAAGCCAACGGGTGGCTTAACTTGCTTCTAACACTAGCAAGTCTGCTTTTGCCATTTCTGTTTCTCTTTACTCCCCAAATAATTAACTGGAAAAAAAAAAGAGAGAGGGGGAAGACATCACAGAACAACACCAGCTGTGCGACCTCTGAATCAGTGACGCTCTTTGGAGTTTACAGGGACCAGGAATGCCTGGGTCACCTGGCGATCTGTGGACAATGTCCAAACCATGCCATGAGAACTGATTACTGCGAGAAGTAATGATCGCTGTTCTGCCCACCTGGCCCTGGCTGTATTTAGAGCACTCAGAAGCCCCTGAAAGACCTCTCTTCTGACTCCTAGTAAGACAAAATGTGGGTGAAAGGCTCCTGTTTCCCACCTGCTGGCTTGTGGCCAGTGGAGCTCTAACGCATGGTACAAAGAGGGAAAAAGCACCAATTTATAACAGCATTCAGTGAAAGCATCCTACGAAGCGAGGAGAAATAGCAACTTTCTTAAATAAAAACGGACTGAAGTTACAGTCAGCAGAATCGCCCCTCAAGAAACACCAGGAAAGGCAGAAACAAAATGACATAACGAAGGGAAGAATCTTGGAGAGAGAACAGGTGAAAATCAAATGACCCCTTCCAATTTTCTTTTTCTTAATTGGTCCAAAAGGAAACTGTTTTCTGTTGTTTCTGGTGCTAGGGATTAAACCCAGGCTCTTTGCACTATTTCTTGAGATGGCCTCTTGGTAAGTTGCTAAATTGCTAGAGCTGAGCTCAGATTTGCAGTTGTCCTGCCTCCGCCTCCCAGAATGTTTTTTGTAATATCAGTGTGTCCCATACTTATAGCATACATGTAAATGAGATGGCTGACAGTGATCTCATGGAGTAGGGAGTGGGACTGGGTTGCCCCAGAAATGCACAAGGATCCTTTGCTTCACTGAACCAATAGCTAGTATTTGAGAGTGGATTTAGATTAGTTAAAATTTTCAAAACCCAGTGAAGCTACTTGGGAGACTGACATAAAAGGATTGTTTAAATCCAGGAGTTCAAGGTCAGCTTAGGTAACAGAGAAAGAACTTGTCTCAAAAAAACAAAACTGCGGGATGGGGTGGTGATTATTTGCAATCCCAGTACTCTGAGAGGCTGAGGCAGGAGGATTGCAAGTTCCAGCCCAGCCTGGGCAATTTAGCAACTTCGTAAGGCCCTGTCTCCAAATTAAAAATTAAAAAAAGAATATCTGGGAATGTTGCTCAGTGCAAAAGCCCTGGATCAATTTCCAGTACCATAAAAATTTTAAATTAAATATAATTAACATACAAAGAATGTTGAAGTCAGAAAACAAGAAGAGACAAAGATAGCCTGGTACCTGAGATAGTCTGGTATTTGTTAGAGACAACCAAGTTGATCAAAGGAACAAAATGGCTTAGATTTACAGGCCCAATCATATAGAAATTCAGTATATGAGAACCTGGTATTGGTGTGGAGGGCAAGTGCTAGGACAAAGGCGTACTCTTTCAGAAATAAGTTTCATTGGTTTTGCCCATGAACCATTCACATAATTAAATTCCGTACAGTTTCATGTGAAATCATATTGCTAGTATTCTTTATACCATATGTGCATGCACTGTTATTTGCATTTTAAAAACACATTTAATTTACCATTAAAAAAATGTCTACAGACGAGCAGATGAGACCTATGTTTCTGATGTAGAGGGGCTGGCGAGAAGAGTCCCTTTGTCCACAGTGGCTCCAGAGGTGATGGGCACACAGGTGGGTGCAAAACAACCCCCTGGAGCTTTCCCCTCCCTGGCAGGGGAGGAAAAGTTCGCTTGCTGAAAAATTAGTTGCAAGAGGCTGGGATCCAGGGACAGCAGGAGTGAGGATGAGGAGCCATCGGAGGGTCAGGAGTGAAGGAAATGCTGGCAGAGTTGAATCAGAAGTGGGGGAGCAGGGGCTGCTACTTTTTATTATGAGCCACAAGGTTGCATTTCACCTTTTAAACCAAATAATTATATTTAGATTTATATATTTAGCTTTTTAAAACATTAAACTAGAAAAAGGGACAAAGTCCTACGCTAAGATTGGTAGAACGGCTTTCTCCACCCTGGGCCAGAGCATAGACCAGGACATAGTTTCCCCACAGGCCCATGATCTCTCCATATCTTGCTCTTTAAAAAGCCCAGGTCTCACCTACTAGGGCATCCTGAGGCCAGGCTCAGGAGAACAGGTGTCTAGGTCAGGGAACCCAAGGGCCTTCTTACAATGATTTCACCAGCTCTTCCCAATCTGTTCCTTTCCTCTGCCCCCACTCTGCCTCAATACAGTAATTCGTCCTTTCCCTCATACCGGCATCAGGTTATGCTGTTTATAACAAAACGACATTTTTGCCTTGTCTCCTTTCTCCAAGGGAACTCAGATAATTTCTAAAGCCTTCCTGAGCATACAAAATCCAGGAAATACTGTTATAGTGCATGTTTTAATCCAGCAGGTGAAGCCTGCTTTTGTGGCAGGCCCCAATTGAGGCCAGAGCTGCCGGCCCATGGATCACATTTTGGGTAGCAGCAAGGCATGAGGGAAACATTCTATATCTTTTATTGTATATAAATTGTACCTCAGTAAAGTTGCCTTTAAATAGAAGAATCTATTCTAGGTATAGATATAAATGTAGGAGATGGAACAAAAAACTTTTTGAATTAACATGCACTTCAGGATATTGAGTTTTAAACAGGATTCAGTAAGAGGTAACTATAAGAACACACACACACACACACACGGAAAAGTTTGGTTACCTTAAAATAATAAACCAAAGAAAGATAATCTCCAATACAGGATATATACTCATCATATACAAAGAACTACAACAATTCAATAAGAAAAATCCCAATTGAAAAATGAGTGAAACATTTGAATTGGAATATACAGAATGGCCAATAAACACAAGAAAAAGTACTCAGTTTAATTAGTCATAAGTGAAATGCATGTTAAAGCCACAAAATTGTTAGTTCTGACTACACATCCACCAGAACATCTGCAGCAGTACCATGCGTGAGCAGGAATGCAGAGTGACCAGAGCTCTCATCTGTTACTGAAGAAGCATTGACTGGAACAGTAACTTTGGAAACGTATTTTACACTATTTATTAGCAAGCAGAATATAAACCTGTCCTAGGATCCAGCAAATCCATCTCTGGTGAACAAACACATTTCCAAATCAGGTGTATCAGAATGTTCATATCAGCATTACTCATAATAGCCAAAAATTGAAATATTCATCAACACTAGCACAGATAAAATGTGACGTATTCATAAGATAGACTATTATTGGCAATAAAAAACAAATAACCGACTGCTATAAGCAACAATGTGGTTAAAGCTATGGCTGTCAGATAAAATATATGACATCCAATTAAATTGTTGTTTAAATAAACAAATGATATTTTAGTGTAAGCATGTCCAGTGCAATGGTTGGGACATGCTTATACTAAAATTATTATATTAAAAGTTATTCTATTGCAATATTTTTTCCCTGCTGGCTCCATTCTGTTTCTCAACCTGGTGTCACCGAGTGATCAGGCTCGACAATCCAAGGATTCCTGTGTATGCTAGACTTCAATGCAAAGTTTATTGTAATGACAATGAAATGATGCCTGGCCCACGACCCATCAAATAAGGGCCTGTCTCTTGCCTTGAGGGGACCATCTGTTCTCCACACTGCTGTCTGTGATCTCTGTAACCTGAATGTACATCCTGGCTCGCAGCCCCTGCTCAGATGCCCCAGCAGCTCGCCTTCGCCCACAGGACAGCATCTGCCTTCCTTGGCACAGCATCAGGGCTCTCAGTGGACCCCCTCCCCCGTGCCTGTACCCCCAGTCTTTCTGCAGCCCTGAACACTGGCCATCCCTCCACGGCTTTGCACATGCAATTGTCCCTCCCTCTCTGCCTGGCACAAACCTATTTATGTTTCCACTCAGTTTCTCCCTGCTCTGCAGGTCTTTCCTGACTTTTTTTGGCAGACCTGTCTGTCTTTCTCCCTTTAGGTCGATCTTCATTTTGAACATCATTTAGAGCAACTGAATTATCTTGCAACTGACTGTATGTCTGTCCCCTCACTGGATCACAGACATGTTGGGGGTGGCGATGCCATTTTTTACCTTTATATCCTTAGCACCTATCAGAGCGTATATGGTAGATGCCAGGTATGTGTTCAGTGGGTGAATGCATCAGTGTCTCAGTCCCTTTTGTGCTGCTGTAACATAATACTACGGATGGGTAATTTATATTGGACAGAAATTTATTTGGCTCTTAATTCTGCAAGCTAAGGAGTCCAAGACTGAGGGGCTGTACCTCTTATCTCATCATCCCACAGAGAAAGGGCAGACGGGCATGTGCAGGAGAGAAAGGAAGGGGCCAAAGCCCTCCCAGATACCCAACCCACTCCTGTGAGAACAACCTTCATCAAGAGCCTGCAAACCAGGTCACCTTCTAAGGGTCCCACTCTCAACACTGGTGCCCTGGGGCAAGCTTTCAATATGAGATTTTGAGGCATACATTCAAACTGCAGTGTGGGGTGATGGATATAATCAAGGAGAATCTGGAAAAAGAATAGGAATGAAAGCTTTGCAGACAGTTCATGCCAAATTTTAGATTTGGAAGAGACTATTGGGAACTTGCTCTAAGGTTCCACACTAATGAGCAGCCCCACCTAGTGCCTACCCTGAGTGTGCTGGGCACTGGCAGATGCTATCTCATCTAACTTCCTGTGAGAAGGAGGCTGGTCTTACGCTTGCTTTGTAGATAAGAAGGGAGGTGCAGAAGCTCAATGACTTGTCCAGGGTCCTGCGGCTGGTAAGCAGTAAACTCCACACTCATCACACTCATTGTCTGTGAAGGATACAGGGTGCTGAGTCACTGAGAAGACTGCATGGAACAAGCAGATCAGGGGAGGAAGTGTCAGGCAACATTTTGAGTCAGTATTTCTGGTACAGTAACTCTCAAACCAGTCCCCAACCAGTAGCCCATCTGGAAGGGGCAATCACTCAAGCCCTGCAATACCATAGTAAGCTCTGTCTGGAGACTTTTGACCCCTGGCTGAGATTTTTCAGGTTTTAAATGAAGCTAAAATCTGGTTCGCTGTTTCCAATCTTAGAGAAAACTTGAGTCCTTTATTTATCTGCTGCAAAGAAAGAGAGGAAAGAAGGAGAAGGAAGAAGAGAGAGGAGGAGAGAGAGGAAGACATGGAGGAGGAGATGAAGAGGGAGAAGGAGGAAGAGTGGAGAGAAGGAGGATGATGGGAGGAAAAGGAAGAGGAGGAGAGGAGGATGAGGAGGAAAAAGAAGAAGGAAGAAGAGAAGAAAAGGTTGGATAACTGTCTTTTAAAAATCTCGGTCCAGCAATACGCAGCAGTGTGCAGCACCTGCCTCGAAGTGCAAAATCCTGAGTTCGAATCCGGTAAAAACAAAATCTTTATACTACGAAGAGTTTTGAACATACATTATTTCACAGAGCAGCAAATACCACTCATGACAGAAGCTGTAGAATGAAGCCTCAAATAAAATCCAGAAGGAAATGAAACACATTACAATACAACACACATACTACTAACCCAGACTTCAGGCAATGAATCCAACTCAGAATATACTACTAGCAAGAAGGAATGCCTCAAAGCTTTGTTTAAACCAAATAATAGGAGAACAGATAGATCCCTTAGGTCTCTGGATAAAGCTAATCCATACAAGAGGCTGTAAATGGAAGTTGGTAGAAAACACAGACATTAACAACACTGAAGGTGACAGAGGAGGGCTTGTAGATTTAGGAACAGGATGTTTTCATCAGATTACAAAAATAGATGTCTGGACATTGCCACTGGAATCCTACCAGCTGCAGGATATGTGCTCACTGAAGAAATTAACCAAAGCGTCACACAGTAGCAACCAGGGACACCCACTGCTCCTAACTGCTCGCCTGGAGAATTAATCTAGCTCCAGAGATTTGAATAATAAGGAAGAACCCTTAAGGGAGATAAGAATTTATTTTGGGAAGATGTTTTCTCCCCACCTGTGGAGCATAAACATCATTAAGTGGCAGGGACACTGGGTGGGGATCAGGTACTCTTGGGTCCCATTATGCCAAGGTGACCCTGAAGAAAACCTCCTGGCCTGTACCTGCTCAGAGGTTGTTAAAGATGCTGAGTCTGAGAAAGAACCTCAAGGTGAAAGCAAAGACTGGTCCAGAGGAGGCCATGACTGATGACAGAATTCATGACTAGAGAGGTCAATTAATAAAAATAAAACCTCCCTTCTACAGAGTGTTTTGTTATTTCCAGCACCATTTTTCACCCACTTATCTCATAGACTTCTCAGAGCAATCTCGTGCAGCAGAAAGGCAGGGATTATTTATCTCCATCTTGTTCATGAAGAAACAAAATTTGGGGGCAGCAAAGTGATTTGCTCAAGGTCACAAGGTCGTCATAGATTTTTTAAAGCTGGGAGGGGTCTCGGTCATGCAGGGATGACTAATAGGGACAGCCATGCTTCAATTTTCAGTTTCACATCCACAGCAGACATTGGCAATCAATCACAGAACACTTTTCAACAGAGTTTGGATTCAGCACAGTGCTTCAGCAAGCCACTACTAGTTGATCAAGATGAAATCCATTCACCTTCTCCAGCCAATCTATAGATGACTTTTAAAGCAACAAGGGTGGATGAGACCAGCCTGGGAGAGGACCAAGCTTGGAACACTGCGACCTTAGATGTCAAGGTGTATGGAGAGGCTAGAGAAGAGACTAGGGGGACGTAGTCAGTGAGGTGGGGAAAAACCATGAGAGAAGTGCATGGAGTCAAATAAACATGTGTTTCCAGGAGAAGAGTTGATCCTATCAAATGCTGCTGAGTCAAGTCCTACGAGGACTAAGAATGGTCATCAGTGGGTCATCCCGTGAGGCCATTGGTAACCTTGATAAGAGCTGTTGAAACAGACCTAGGGAAAAAGCCCTACTGTAATGGGTTTATGATAGAAGGGAAGGAGAGGAATGGAGACAGCCAGTTTAGACGACACTTGCAAAAACATTTTCTGTGTGAATGTCATGGACTGAAGCCCACCCCCAAATTCACATGGCGAAGGCCTAACCCCCAGATTTGATCTATCTAGAGAAAAGCACAATGTGACTCTGATTTGGAGACAGAGTCTTTAACGATAGATTAAATTAAAGAGATGATTAAATTAAAATGAGATTTTTGGGGTGTGGTCCTAATCCAATATGACTGCTGCCCTTTTATGAGCAAATAGAATTTAAGGAAGCCAACATTAAGAGAGACAAAGAAGATATTTATGCCCCATCAACTATCACAAATGTCCATGGGCCTCACTGCCTAGCTTTGAAGCACAAAAACCAAAATGGATAGAAATAAAGGAACTGGTAAAGATATTGTCACAGTAAGGAACTTCAGAAAGTCACTGAGAAGGGGGACACCCAGTACAGCTACAGATGACTAAAAGAATGGAGATGATTGTTTGAAGAGGTCTGTATAACTTTGCATCCAGTGAGTGGGAAAGACAAATTCTTTTCAAATGCAATGGGTGTTTTACAGATTCACCCATGTATGATCAGTCACAAAGAAAATTTCAACCAGTGAGGGAAAGCAGAAATAATATATGGCATATTTACTTGTGAAAACAAGATAGGTGTCCTTAAAGAAGGAAGCACTGAGGCTGGGGGTAGTGGTCAGGTACTCATGGAACCCTAGGCTCTATCTCAGTACTGCCAAAAAAAAAAAAGGGAATGAGACTTACAGATGCTAGGGATATACTGATCACTTGGCAGGTCTTTAAGGAGAGGCCAGGCCTCAGCAGGAGCTGACCCTGCTGGTCCCTTCCAGCCCTCAGGACAGCAAGACAATCAGTGTCTGTTATTCAAGCTGGAAGGAACAGCAGTCTGATCTGCTCTGCTCTGTGTTCTTTGCTCTGGTCACCTGAGAAAATATTCAGGGAAGGAGCACAGAAGCAGGCAGTGAGGGCCAGAGGGGAAAACGTGACATGGCACAGACCTGGCCTTTGTGGGCAATGGCTCTGTGGAGAGGGGATGGACAGTGCAGGAGGGAAGGGGCCAGAGAAGCAACTTGCTGGGCAGATAAGTGGGCAGAGGGAGGCAGGGAAAAGAACAGAGGGGCACCTCGGGAACAGGCAAGACAGCATGTAGGCCAGACGCTGGAGGTGGCAGGAGGGAGTTGGCAGCTGACTGGGGTCCCTGGGTTCAAGGGATGAAGAATCTCCCTCCCTCCCTCCTTCTTCCCTCTTTCTTCCTTCTTTCTTTCTTTCTTTCTTTCTTTCTTTCTTTCTTTCTTTCTTTCTTTTTTCTTTCTTTCTTTCTTTCTTTCTTTCTTTCTTTCTTTCTTTCTCTCTCTCTCTCTTTCTTTCTTTCTCTTTCTTTTTTCTTTCTTTCTTCTTTCTTTCTCTTTCTTTCTTTCTTTCTTTCTTTTTTTTCTTTCTTTCTTTTCTTTCCTCTCTCATACTAGGGATACACTCCAAGGACACTCTACCACTGGGCTGCATCCCCAGCCCTTTTTATTATCTTTAACTTAGAGACAAGGCCTCACTAAGTCATTAACTCACCTAGGTTGGGCTCCAATTCACAAAGGTGCTGCCTTGATGTCCCTCTATGCAGGAATTACAGGCACTCACCACCACATCAGGTTTGGAGGAAGATCTCTAAGGTTCAATTAGTCTGACTCTGCCACAAGGCATGAAAGGTCGAGTTTTAAAAAACGTACTTTAAAATGAAGTAAGAAAGATACAAAATTATATCACATTTCTATACAAAATGAAGGAGACACAGATTGAGCTGTTCCCTGCAGACAGCCTCCTGCTCTTGCTGGGGCCACAGTGTCCCCACCCACAACAGTTAGAGAAAACCATCTTTTCCCAGGGCTGGGTGTGGCTCACAGGTGGAGCTCTTCCCTAGTGGGCAAGGCCCTAGGCTCCATCCCCAGCCCTGCAAAAACAAAAACAAAACAAACAAAACAAAACAAAACAAAACACAATACCCAGCCTTTCTCAATAGGTCACATTATACACCAGCCTAAACCTCCCAAATTGGGGTGGCACTGATCATGTGGGAAGCAACTCTTCACAAATGCGACACATTCTCACAGTGATGGGGACTCTCCACGTGCCACAACCAGTTTGGAGGTATCAGTATTAATCAACTGATCGTTTCCTTCAAACCCACTATACTCAGATCCCTTTTTTAAGGGCTGTTTCCTCTTAGAAGTCTTCACAAATCACCTAATTTTTCCCAGAGGCAGGCAACGAGGCAGTGTCAGTACAATGCAAACATGTTTTGTACCAAGTTATTCTCTACAATAACAATGTACAGAACCTCATACAATGCTGGTACAAGACTTCTGTTTGCCATCAGATTAACAAACAAAATTCAAAATTTAAATTTAAGAAAAACCATTTCTCTAAGATAGGTTACAGGAATATTATCAGGGGTTTCACTACAAGGTCCCAAAGTGCCAACCACACAAATGTTTATGAACAAATCTCCAAGATGGTGCTGCAAGCCAGCAAGGCCCAGGCTTGGAAGACCTAGAAAGTACAGCAGAAATACACCAAGGTTTCAGAGTAAAGACCCACAGGACGACAAAGCTTGAGAGGCAATGCAAACATGCGGGGAGACTGTGCCCAGGAGAAATAGCTCCATCACTGGACCATAGCATTCACTGTGGACATCAAGACCAGCAATTTCTAAATCAAATAGGTCATGAAGAAGCCTGTGGCTGGGTGTGATGACCCACACCTGAAATGCCAGCACGCTGGGAGGCTTAAATGGGACCATGGCAAGTTTAAGCCCAATTTGGACAACTTGGCAATTTAGTGAGAACCTGTCTCAAAATAAAATCTAAAAAGTGCTGGGGTTGTTGCTCAGTGTGAAGACCCTGGGTTCCATTCCCAGTACTGAAGAGGAAAAAGAGGAAGAAAAGGAAGAGGAGAGGAAGAGGAGGAAGAGAAGGGGGAAAAAAAGAAGGCTTAGGAGAAAGAAGAGGAGGAGGAGGAGGCACAGGAGCAGGAGGAAGCTCTGTGACAGTATCATGGCTGAGGCCAAAACCCTAGTGCTGAGGACCTTGTCAACAAAATTGGGGTCATCAAAACCAAGTCGAACTGGCTAAACGTGTAAACCATTTCTCCACTCTAAAGATATATTTATTAACAGTAGAATGCACAAATAAACTGTGGTAAATTTGAACAATGCACTAGCAACAATTAAACTAGTGTGCGGGTGAGCTTCACCACCATGGCCAAAGAAAAGAACCTGGAGAAGCCGGGCACAGCAATGCACGCTTTGTAATCCCAGCACTCTGTGAGTCCAAGGCTGGAGGATCACAAGTTCAAACTCAGCCCAGGCAATTTAGTGACTTAGCAAGAACTCAATCTCAAAAAAAAGACTGACCATGTAGCTCAGTGTGAAGGTCCTGGGTTTAATCCCCAGTGTTACAAAAACAAAACAAGAAAAAGGAAGCTGGAGACGAAGAGTCTCCACTGATATAAAGGTGAAGGATAGGCAACACTCAGGGACACAGTTCAGAAAAGTCCTGATCTGAGCCAGAGGCCAGCAAGCTGCTAAGAGGTGGCTTGAGAGACGCCCGGGGTCCGGAGGGGACTCACACCTGGATCTGGGTGATTGGCCCCTTGGTTATACATGACACTCAGCAAGCTTTGTGCTGAAGGTGTGTGAAGAGCACTGTGTGGGTTACATCTCAACTTTAAAACTCCTAGTTTTCACTAACTGGTCACCAGTTTTACCTTTGAGACAGGAGCGGGGAGGCCTGTAATAGCTAACGTCATCCTTGTATTGGGGTGCAGCTGACAAGGGATCTCGGGGAGGAACTGCATTCCGAATGGGCAGGGTAGGACCCCATGGGCCTAGCACTCTTGTTTAAAAAAGAAAAATTCAGATGGCAGGAAAGGACACAAAATAAATATTAAAGTTCTCCCTTTTCAACCACTGAGCTCCACCTCTCAGAGGTCCCTACCAAGACCCTCCTCTTTCTCCTCAATGACCCCTACAGTGTCACTGCATGTGCAGGGCCCTTTCTCTAGAAGAGCAGCTCTGCCCTTTCAGGCCTTCTCCTGTAACACACAGCACTAGTGTGAACATCTGCGTGCATAGGCCTTAGCACACTTGCACAAGTACAACTAAGATGATTTCTTGGCATTCCCATGCCAGAGGATTTGCTTCTTTGTGATCCTGGCAGATATTGTCAAATGGACACAAAACTGGTAGATGGTAAAGCTGCCTTGTATAAGGGTGCCTGCTTCCCTCTCCCTCACCAGTGTTTCCATCATCGAACTTTCAGAGCGCTGACAGGTGAAAAATGGCACATCCTTGCTGAATTCCATCACGTCAGTCTGATTATAACTGCTGCACGCTCATTGGTCTGTTCAGACTGTGTTTGTTTGTATCCTTTAGCCTTTCTACCACTGGGATGAATTCTCTACTTCCGGGCTGACAAATGTCCAGTGCCCACCAACCCTGTGCAGCTGCTGTGTGCCTAGGCCAGGTGTGACCGCTGCTGCCCTCTGCAGCTTACAGAATCCAGCTGGTTTGGCAGAGACCACCTGGCCTAAAATATTTACTATTTGAACCTCACAGGAAAAAGTTTGCTGATTCTGGTGTCTAATTTACAAGTGCTCTTTATAAATTAAGGACATAGCTCATGGTCCTATATATTCTGTTTTGCGTTTAACCCTCTGCAAAATTACAAGTGAAAAATATGATTTAAAAGCAGAAGCCCTACACCACTTGGAAACACTCTGGTCTATGTCCATTTAATGGAAATATATATATATATATATATGCTCTTTTGGGTTTTTTTAAATTTAATTTTTAATTTTTTGGTTGTAAGGACCGAACCCAGGACTTCCAGCTTGCTAGACAAGTGTAACACCACTGAGCTAAACCCCAGCCCCTGGGAGAGTATTTTTATACCCATTCTACACATGGCCTTGCTGAGTCACAGAACTCAGAGGCTGTAGAGAGGGATGACCGCCAGTTGCCTGGCTCCAAGCCTGTAGGTATTTCCAGTAGAGCCTCCTACCTCTCAGTGTGAGGGCAGGTTGCGGTCTAGACAGGTACCCTTAGCACCCTAAGAGTGTATGAGGTGTCAGGACCAGGGTGTGGGGGTCCCCTACCCCACTGTCACACCTGTGAGTAAAGGCAGCATATTCCATATTGGAGGGGGTGGGAAGGTGGCACATTTAACACATTTAACAAGCACACAGGGAGGGAGGTTTCTGGGGGGATGTGGAGTCTGCACCCCCTTCTCTGGCTCTCACACCCGTGAGGAGCATCTCCCACAAAGACTGGCCGAGAAGACCAGAGAGACGTGCCTGGGGAAGTGGGAAGTAAACGGAAGCACAGCCTGGCAGGCAGGGCCAGCGGAGATTTATGACCCCAGCACTGGGCCACAGACACACAGTACATAAATGTGACAGTGGCCATTGTAATCTCTGAGCCCTTGAACTAATCACAAGTAGAAAGGTCACCTTCCCGGAAATAGTCTTCCCATTAAAATGTCTGATCCAGGGAGCAGAGACACTCAGGAGAGTAGGGAGGACAGGCGTGGGGCGTGTGCTTTGCATGTAGCATGTGCTAAGTGTGTTCTCCCAGGGTGGCCTGTCCCAGAGAGAGGCTGGCGTCTAGGAATCTGATCTTTGAAAAAAAAATTTTTTTGGAGACACAGTCTCACTGTATAGTTCAGGTTGGCCTTGTATTCACTATGTAGATAGGTTGGCCTGGAACTTGCAGTGATCCTCCTGCCTCAGCCTCCAGAGTGCTAGGATTATAGGTGAGTGCTAGGTACCATATCCAGCTGCAGTTTTTCTTTAGGGATCGGGGTAGCTCAGTGGTGAACCTCATGCATGAGGCTCTGAGTTCTGTCTTCTGCACCACACACACACACACACACACACACACACACACACACACAGAACAGTAATTTGTCTGTAGCAAATAATTTCTATGGGGCTTTCCTTAAAGTTGCCTTTTTTCTTTTCTTTGTCTTCAAATATTTTCTAGACTGACTGTCCAGTGAGTGTAGCCACAGAAGCAGCAGTTTTGCTACACATCTAGTACAGACTTAGATCCAATAGGTGGGATGCTAGTCCTGAGTACCCTGTTCCTTTGATCACATTAAAAAAACACAGGCTAGTCATCTGTGATTCTGGTCCACACAAAGCTTAAGTCCTCATCTTGATAACCAGAAGCACTGTTTTCAAAGCAGAGAGAACCAAAGGCAGGTTTTAAGCATTGCGGGGAGGCTTGGTTGTCAAGCATCTGACACCCCTCATCAACACAGACCAACTCAGGTTTTGGTGCGTGGCATGTTAGGGTGATCTGCAATCATACGAGCTTCTTTTTCTCCACCTCCATGCCCCTGGTACCCCTAAACTGGACACATATCTCTCGGGACCAGGGGCAGGGGCACAGAAAAGAGGAGAAGACCCAGGTATCGCTCCAGCCTGTATCTGGCCTTCTGTCTCTACACTCCCTCCTGCCAGCCTCCTGTATGACAGGGTCTCCCAGGGCAGGAACCCCAAGTCTCACACCCCATGGTGCTGAGCACAAGCCACCTGTGCAGTGAGCACTGATGGATTCAGACTAGCATTGTCACCTTCAGAAGAGTCACATAAAGGATAAACAAACAGTGTTCTCTCAACACAATGGAGTCCTACTAATCCTTATAAAAGTGAAGTTTTTTCAGGAAGATGCCAAGAAGAGGAATGAATAGCTGGGTCAAAAGGAACCTCTAGTTTTATTATTTTGAAGAATCACCACACTGATTTCCACAGTGGTGGCACCAGTCTACACTCCCACCAACAGTGGAGAAGGGTTCCTTTTTCCCCAGAGCCCCTCCAACATTTGTTATTACTTGGTTTTTGGAGAACAGCCATGCTTTCTAGAGCAAGATAGAATCTCAGTGTCATTTAATTTGCATCTCTTGAATGACCAGTGATGCTGAACATTTTTTCATATATTTACTTGCCATTTCTACTTCTTCATTTGAGAAGTGTCTGTTCATTTTAGTTGCCCATTTTTGGATTGGGTCTTTAAATTTAGGGGGTCTAATTTTTTCGAGTTTTTATATATTATAGATATTAGCCATCCATCAGCTGGCAGGACCAGCTGGCAAAGTTTTTCCCCCTACACCGTAGGCTGTCTCTTCACTCTGTTGGTGTACAAAAGCTTTTTTAATAAGATGAGATCCCAACTGTTGATTCTTTGTGATAGTTCCTGTGCCATTGGGTTTTTATTTTTCATAAAGTCTTTGCTTACACCAGTGTCTTTAAGAGTTCTACCTATTCTATCTTCCAGCAGATTTAGAGTTTCTGTTTTAATATTTAGATCTTTGATCTTTTTTGATTTTAGTTTAGTGCACAGTGAAAGACATTGGTCTATCCTCTCCAAAGAATTAAAAGCCTCATACCACAGATATATATGCACACTCATCTTTGTAGTGGCACAGTTTGTAATAACTAAATCTTGGAAACAACCCAAATGCCCATTAACTGATGAATGGTAAAGAAGATATAGTTGTTGTTTTTTTTTTTGTTTTTTACAATGGAGCACTACTCTGCCACAAAGAAGGATAAACTTGAGACATTTCAAGGTAAATGGATGCACTTTGAGACCATACTCTTAAGTGAAATAAATCGGATGCACATGTGTAAGTATGGCACGTTTCTTTGGTGTGAGAAACTGCAAGGGTAAATAAAGACTAAAATGTATAATAGATATTGTGAAATAGGAAGAAAATGTTCAAATGGAAAGGGGAACTAGGGATGGGGAGGGGGAAAGGAAGGAAGAGAAAAGGAAAAAAATTGAGAGAAGGAGGAAAAATGGAAACAAATCTTTTGTACATAAGGAGGGAAGAGGGGTTGAAGGGAGAGCGGGGGAATGGGAAAAAGAAGGAATCAAGATATATCACGGTCAGGTATAAATTCCCTGTGAGGAATGTCCTCATCATCTTATACCTACAATGTACCAATAAACTGGATCCACTTTGGAAAAAAGGAATGGCAAGGAGAGTAAGTGAAGTGACGCAGCTACAGTGTGGCGGAACCCCGAGGTGATGGTGGTGAGAGAGGAACCCAGACACAGAGGGTCCCCAGAGTAGTCACAGCCACAGTCAGAAAACAGAACATTTTGTGCCGGAGTCTGGGGAGGCTGGCAGGAGCTGTCCAGGGCGGAGCTAGAGGGAGGAGGTGGCCGCTGGTGGTCGCTGAGTCATGCAAATTTGCTTGCGCGATTAGCTTTACCTCCTCATCGCTTTGCCAAGCTTTTTCCTCTCAATCATGTCAAGGATCATTCACAGGCTGACTCAAGACACGGCGTGTGGCGGGGGGCTCCTCTGACTCCTGCACTAATAACGCCCACGTGGGTGCCCACCGTCGTGGGAGGCTGAGGCCGGCTTCGCTCGGACCACCACGGTGCTGGCGCAAACATGTTCCCCTCGCAGAGACCTTGCGGGAGGGGACAGCCGGGTTGGGGGCACGACACAGAGATGGAGAATTGGAGAGAATTCCTGTTCTCCCATTAATGGGCGGCTGCAGGGATTTCCGGCACGCATTACGAACCGGTGGACACTAAATAAACGTTGAGAGATAGACCTTCCCCCCACACCCTTTCTGGTAGGTTGGTAACCTTATACTTCCAAGAGAAGTCATAAATGTCAGGGAGAATTTTTTCAAACTGCAAATCAAAGGCACGGCGAGCAGGTTGGGCACACAGAGGTCAATGTGGTCTAGGACAAGTTTCTGCTGAGACTCTGGGGGGTGGGGTGGGCTGGGGTGGGGGTGGGGATGACAGGAAGCCCACAGTTCAGCCAACCATCCGTGCACACGTCCTTGTGCAAACCCGCACAGCCTCAGTCTGGTCCCCAAGACTCCCTGAAACCGTGCTCAGAAGCCTCGAGGGACAGAAAGCCTCCCTTCCTGCCTCTTTCTGCACCTTGAGCTCAGCAAGCTCCTGGTGGCCCCACCAGGCCTGGGGAGGCTCTGGAGATGACTTCAGGTTTGAGGTCTCCACCCACGCACACTGCATGGGTCGCACCGCCCCCTGGCCCCCTCTCTACTAGCTTTGGGGGGGTCGCCCCCTCCAGTCTGGGCCTGCGGGCTCCTCCTTCTCCGGAGCCTGAGTCAGGCTGTGTGGTCTGCCAACTTCCGGCCCGTCAGGTGACAGTCAAGGTCCTGCACCTGGTTCCAGGGAAGCAGATGCACGGGGAGGGGGGGGGTCGGGGGGGTCCTTCCCGGGTGCTGCCTCCCGGACGTCCATGCTCCCCCTCCTCTCCTGGGACTGGAGGAGAGACGCGCGTGTGCAGAGCACAAAAGACAACGGCTGGGGAGGGAGAAGGAGTAGAGAGAAGGGGAGAGGGCTAGGATGGGGCCAACACCTCCCTGCGCTCTGGCCTCCCGAGCCCCTATGCCCGCTGCTGCCACCCACCCTGCGTTCCCCGCCCATCTCCCCTCCCCGACGCTCCCACCCCTCCTTCTACCTGGGCAATCATGCTCTGTGGCCTGGGGCCGCCTCCTCCACGCAGGCCGCTGGCTTCCTGCACCTGGGCTCAGGCGCCCGCTGGCCCAGGGGCTCTGGGGACGTAGCAGGTCGCTCGTGGCCAGCCGGAGTCCAGAGGCCAGAGGAGACCAGGAGCCAACAGGAGAGAAAGTGTGTCATAGGCTGGGAGGGGCGGGGGAGGGAAATGCAAAAACCCGACAGGAAATGAGACTAAAAAAAAAAAAAATGCAAAAGGTTAGAAAAAGAGATAAGGAAGAGGGGGAGGGGAGGGGTTCTGGTCCAAGGCTCTGGAGGGAGGGTGATGAGGCGGGGCCACCGCAGACCTGAGAGACCAGATGGATCTAAGGGCCCAGGCCACCTGGGCCCAGGTGGGGAAGAAGAGGCTGGACTCACCCACCCCAGCTCAGAGAGAACTCTCTGGGCGCAGGTGTGTGTGTAGGACGTCTTCTGTGCTCCTCTGGGCGGTTCCTTTTGCAGGAACTCCAAGGTGTCACTGCAGTGGGGGACGAGGGCCATCGAGCAAGGCACCCTGCCCCGGCTGTCTGGCCCTCCCTCCCCAGCTCTCTTCTGCAGCTTCCTGGGCTTGTCTGGTGGGCAGCTCCCTTCCAGGGCCTCTCGCATCCACCCTGGACACTTCACAGTGACAGAAGCCCCTGTTCCTGCCTCTCCAGCTACCACTTCACTGCGGCTGGCACTTGGTTCCAGTGGGCAACTCTGGTCAGAGAGATGGTGATTTCTGAATATTATCGTTTTAATAATTTACCCCAAAATGTTCCTGAGGCAGACCCGGAGTGCTCTGCTGCCTGCCAAGTTGTGTATGAGATGTTTCCAGGACTTGCCAGAATTGTGCCTGCAGACTGTGGCTGCAGCCCCAATGGCAGGAGCAAGGCCATGGGCTTAATCCTGGCACCGCTGAATGAATGAATGAATGAATGAATGAATGACTCAGTTAAGATAATCTGCATAAAGGGGGCACATCAGAGAGTCTTGAGTTCCATTGTTCTTCCTGCCACTCACCACGGCCGCTGTGTGTTTCCCAGCTTCAGAACTTCTCATTGTCCTCTGTCTCAGTTCCCCGTTCTCTTCTCTCCCTTTCTGTTCTGAGAAGGGTTTCGGCATTCACTAACATGTGTAGAAAGATCCTAAATAGAGCCGGGGCTGGGGCTGGGGCAGGGAGGAGAGGGAAGCTGGGGCACTGTGGCCGGGATCTATGTGGGCCAGGGCTAGGGAAGAGGCCAGCTTGATTTCTGCGAAGCATGCTCAGAAGTGTAGTCAGGAAGCATAGAGACAGAAAGATTCTAAAATAAATACCAGGCCCTCAGCATCGGAGACCTTAGCCCCCAATGGTACACCCCACTGTCTGCTGGGGGTCAGGGCTCTAGGTAACTTGCTTTTGGTGAAACCCTAAATCTTCCCAGGAGAGCTCTGGCTTCCCTCTTGCCAGGCCTACAACAAGGTGGGCCCTCACATGGCAAGAACTGCTTTTGAGAGAGGCGAACGGTCAAGAGTGTAAATTCTGCATATAGCTTGATGAATTTTCGCAAAGTGAACACGAATATGTAACCCACACCCACACTATGTTCCATCAAAACATGAAACTTCTTGTGTCCCCAGGAATCCCCCTTGTGTCCCCTTCCAGTCACTCCCCTCCCAGGGTGACAGTATTTTGACCTCCAACAGGCATAGATCAATTTGCTTGTTTATAAACACTTGCATGTACAGAGATTGAACGCAGGGCCTTGGCAATGAGCTACAGCCTCAGCTCTTTTAAAAATATTTTGAGATGTGGTGGCACACATCTGCAATCCCTGTATTCAGGAGACTGAGGCAGGTGGATGGCTGGGAGTTCAAGGCCAGCCTGGGCTGTATGAATTCAAGACCAACCTGAACCTCATAGAGAGACCCTGACTCAAAAAGCCAAAAATTTATTTTGAGACAAGATGGCACTAAAATTGCTTAATTGTATAGACTGGGTTTGAATTTGTAATCCTCCTGCCTCAGCTTTACACAGTGCTGGGATTATAGGTGTATGCCACCACACCCCAAGGCATGTTTAACTTCCCTTGGGAATCTATTTTCTTTCACTCAATGTCATAGTTTCAAGATTTATCAGTAGGCTCTCATGCAGGATTTGTTCATTAAGACATACCTCCCCCATTTCCCCAACAAATCTTATTAAAAATTTTAAACTGTTAGAAAATTTAAAAGTATAATGACTATCTGTATACCCCACTACTTGAGTCTACAATTAACATTTTGTTATCTATTCATCCATAAATCCTTATTTTTGACACATTTTATAATAAGTTGTAGACATCACTATCTATTGCCCTAAATGCTTCATCATGTATATTATTAACTAGGGAGTTTTCTTTCTTTTTTTTTTTTTTTTGTACTGGGGATTGAACTCACAACTTTGTGCTTGCCAGGCAGGTGCTTATGCCACTGAGCTAAATCCCCAGCTGGAAGTTTTCTAATTAAAGATAAAATTTACATTGAGATTTTTCCCTCCTTTGGAACTGGGGATCGAATCCAGGGCCTTTAAACTAAGCTGTATCCCCAGACCTTAAAAGGTTTTTATTTCGACACAGGCTCTTGCTAAGTTGTTCAGGCTGGGCTTGAACTTGAAATCCACCCTGCTCAGCCTCTCTGAGTACTGGGATTACAGTGAGCACCACTATAAAAATTAGTTTGGATAAATGTATATACAATGTCACTCAAACACTTATGAAGATAGAACTGTGTGGTACAATATGACAGTCACTAACCGCACTTGACGATTGAGCATTTGATAGGTGATGAGTATGAACAGAAGTGAATTTATAATTCCATTTAATTTTACTTCATCTAAATCTAAAAAAGCTGATACAGTGATATTTCGGTTGTTGAACTCAATTCGTTCCAAATAATTGGAATTCGTGTTTGAACATCGAAAAGTTCAGGAACTGTACCTATTTTTGTCATAAAAAATAAGAAATAATGGAAAACCAAATAATTGGTTTGGAGGCCCAAACATTACCCTTATAAATTCATTTATTTCCAGGACTTTAACGAATTCCACAATGATTTCTTTCTTTCAGTCTATTCGTGGTTTTCGGTTTTCCTCTTAGCCTTACGCTGCTGGTATCACTAACTTTTTTCGGAGCCACAGTTAAATATTTTACACAAATAAAGCGCTCACACACATGAACACATCACAACAAGCGTCTGGACGCATTTACACAAGCGCTGCACACAGTGTGGGCGGAGGGATGCTAAGACTGAAGCTTTGCCCTTTTGTGTCCACGGTGAGACCAGACCTGGGACTCACTCTCAGCCCTACAGGCTTTTTCAAGTCAGATTTTCTGCTCAGCTCTTGGGCTAAGTGACAAATGCCAAGCAGGTTTTTTTCAGACTTTGCCATCTGAGTACTGGAAAGTTCCAGCTTGGAGCCATTCGACGACCAAGATACCACTGCCCTTATTTCTGTTATAAGAAAACTTTCAAATGCATCTGAAACAGTTTGAGGATGTCTATCGATTTATAAATTGTGTGGAGTGTAAACACAGTCTAATGCTTCTGAGAAAAATTTCAGGTCTGTTGTGATGGGCTGTCAGGGTAAAAGACACTGGAGTTAGAAGACTTCCTATGTATAAAGGGATGTAAACATCTCATCAGTAATTTTTATATTGATTGCATGCTTTAGGTAAGTGAGGTTAAATAAAATAACTTAGTAAAATGAATTTCACCTGTTTCTCTTTTGGTGTTGCCAGTAGGAAATTTTAAATTACAAGTTTTATTTCTTTTTTATTAGTGCATGTTTGTGATGAATACGTTTGTCTCAGGGGGGTGAGTACACACACATGGCATCTTAATTCTTTTCATTTTTCCCTTCTTCTCCCTCCCTCCCATCTTCCCACATCCCCAGATGTCCTTCCCAGCTCTATGAAATCTACTTTCCTATTTCTTGTCATCTGTCTTTTATCTTGCTCTTTAAATCATTTATACTTTGGGATTCTCATGTAAGAGAAGCCATGACATATTTAACTCTCTGTGTCTGGTTCGTTTCATTAACTTTATTTTCTCCAGGTATATCTTTTCCTAAAAATGACCCAGATTTACCCTTTCTGGGGACTGAGAAGTACTCGCTTGTATATAAACACTGCATTTTCTTTGACATAGAACATGGCCAGCAACTTATCAAGTTTTCTGACTTTTGTAATCTCAGCACTTGGGAGGCTGAGGCAGGAGGATTGCTATGAGTTCAAGGTCAGCTTGGGCAACATAATGAGTTCAAGATTAACCTCAATTATGTAGCAAGACTGCCTAAAAAAAAAAAAAAAAAAGAGGTTAGCCCACATGGTGGTGCAGTGTGTAACCCAAATTTTCCCACTTCCTCCAAGATTTGCCCTTTTGGTAACCTGATTCCTCTCTGACCCCAGGGAAGAGGCTTCTGCAGTCCTTGAATGAGGACTTCTGATGCCAGACAGATAGTAAAGTAAACAATGTACCTACTCTTGAAAAGTGACAGTGAAGATCAGTGGTGGATAGGTTAGTAAAGATGGAAGTGAATGTAGGGGAGCAGAGAGGTATCAGAGGTGTGATGCATTTGGACAGCAGCCCAGTGGGATCCTGCAGTAGGGAAGGTGACCACAAACTCACAAACACCAGCCAGTCCTCTCCTGGATCCTTCCTACCCACCAGGCTTGAACTCGCAGGGGTGGAAGAAAGATCTACAGTTGCTGTACCAGGGCTGACTCACTGTGTGGCTTCAGCTCCTGCCTCAGGTCAATGGATGACTCTAGACAAATAAATACTTCTAAGGGGACCTCAGAGAGGCCAGCGCTCTTGGACCCCTCCTTGGCCTCTGGCTTGGCCTCTTACCTCAGGAGCAGCCTTGGTTCTCGCTCTCTGGGCTTCGGAAAGCAGTGTTTTCCCCTTCTCTCTGCAGCGACTCCCCAGCTTGTCTAATCTGTTATGGATTGCTTCTTCAGTAAAATATAATAAAAATTAATTACTAGAAAATGGAATTTTAAAAAGACACTCAAGATACAAGCTGGCCGATCATGCTTGGTTATCGTGGCAATGTCAAAAATGCTATAAAAGTTGCAAAATGCTTAGTCTCTGATTCCGTCCTTATCTTGTTTCAGCCTGGTGCACAGAAAGACACAGGCCCGTGGGCTAGACTGTGCTGTGTGCCTGGCTGTCCTAGACACCTCTGTACGGTGTTTGGAAAAGGAGAGGGGGCCCTCACAGCAGCCCACTGAGATCTTCAAGAACAGGGCTTGAATCAGCAGGGCTCAGGACAACATTTAGGGTTATGGTCTCCCCCAGGTGGGGAGGGAACAGGTAGCATAATGAGCCAAAGTGTCCCCCAGTGAATGTCCCCAGATTCAAGGAAACTGCATGGCCACAAACCAAGATCTGTTACTATGTAACAGGCTGCCTAGACAAAGGGCCAATTCATGGAAATTAAAAATGCAATTGCCAAATTAATAGAATCAGTTTGAAGATCTGATAGAAGGTTAGAAGGTATCAGTCAAGTATATCCCTTGAGGCTGGAAAGTGAAACGACACAAATACTAAAAGAAAATGAAAAGTTCCAGGGAAAAGTTGAGACATAAATAACCAATTCAGAAAGACTGATGTTCACTTAAGAGTTCTAGCAGGAGGAGAGGAAATAGAGGGGGAATTAATCATGAAATAATAATAATAATAATAATAATATTTGTTAAAACTGATTCTCCACTGCAAGAGGATCCAGGAGGAATCTTGTCCAGGTGGGTGTGGTGGTGCACAGGTCTAATTCTAGCTTCTTGGAAGGCTGATGTGGGAGGATCCCTTGAGCCCAGGAGTTTGGGAGCAGTCTGGATAACACAGCAAGATCTTATTTTTACAAAAAGACTATATAAAATGAATAATAAAATTTTGTATCTAGATATCCTTATGAAATTTCAGGAAAGAGAAAAGTTATGAATAATGAGAAGATCCTAAAATCAATCTTTCTTTCTTTCTTTCTTTCTTTCTTTCTTTCTTTCTTTCTTTCTTTCTTTTGACAATGGTACTGGGGATTGAACCCAGGGTCTTTGTTCTGAACTATATCCCCCCTGGCCCTTTTTATTTTTTATTTTGAGATGGGGCTTTTCTAAGTTGCTTAAGCCAGGCATGGGTCTGCAAACCTCTTGCCTCAGCCTCCCTAATTCCTGTGATTATAGGCATACACAGTTCCCAAAATCTTTTAG
The DNA here is from genome assembly GCA_004027455.1 of Hydrochoerus hydrochaeris. Lineage (NCBI taxonomy): Eukaryota > Metazoa > Chordata > Mammalia > Rodentia > Hydrochaeridae > Hydrochoerus > Hydrochoerus hydrochaeris. Next base: position 400,244 of record PVLA01000155.1, on the reverse strand, counting down.
AGAGAAAAAGCATTCATGTGGATTCTGAGATTTAGATGGAGCTCAGAGCTCTCATCAGAAATGCTAAATGCTAAAAGACAATGAAGTAATGTGATAATGTTCTCAGGGAAATTTCCTTTACATGTCGAGTTCTGTGTTCAATCAATAATAAATCAAGTGTTAGGGCAAAATAAACTAGTCTGAGATATGTAGGGAGCTGTGAAAATTCACTTCCCAAGTACTTCTTAAGAAAGAAGTTCCCAAGGGCATACTACAAGGGCGTGGAAAAGAAATCAAGACTTGAGGAAGACATCAATCTAAGAAAGATTGAAGTTAAGTCCAAGAGGATAATAAAACAGAACTCTAGGAAGCAGAAATCGCGCTGGAGGCCTAGGGAAAAGGATAATGCATGTTGGTGCTCTCAGCATAAGCTGGGCCAGCTAGTGGGAAGATCCTCAGCACCAAAATAACCAAAGAGACCTGTTGGAGAGGTAACTTAGACTGTGTTTTAAGTCAGATTCATCTTACTTGGCCTTCAGTGATCATTTCTAAGGGGTTTAAATAGGAAGAGAGTGAGTTGGGGATAAATGGATGCATTTCCTTTCCTGTATGGCTTTCGTGTTAGTTTTCTTTTACTATAGCAAAATACCAGGGACAGGAAACTATAAAGAAAAGAGGTTTGTTGTGATCACACTTTTGGAGACTGGATGTCCACAGAGTATGGCACAGGCTCGGGTGAGGGCCCCATTCCGTGCACACCGTGATGAGAGTCTCCCCCCACCCGTGTGGTGTGTCTGTAGTCTCTGTCCCTCTCCTTAAAAAGCCACCAGGATTTCATGAACCTCTAATCTAATCACTTTCCAAGGGCTCTACTTGCACACACCACAATCAGATTTTGTGTCTACCCTCTAAATGTGGCTTAGACTCCTCCATACACTGGGAATGGAGGAGGCAAGAGACAGCACTTCCTGTCCTTGCAAGCATCTTTCCCCATATCCATGTCATTCCTTTACAAAATAAAAATAAATTTATCAGCCAGATGCGGTGGCACATGCCTGTGAGCCCTGCATTTAGGTAGGCTAAGGAAGGAGGATTTCGAGTTCAATGTAGCAAGAACTTGTCTTAAAATTGAAAACAAAAATTTGTTTAAGAAGTAGGAATGTAGACAGGCCCTGGATTTGATACTTCAGTACTGCAAAAATAAACAGATAAATGAATGAATATTTCTAGGAGAAGCATGTTGTGCATGCACTTGGGCCTCTGAGTAAGGAAACCCACAGAGGGACCAGACAAGTTTAGTCCCCTGATCTCTCTGCATCCTTGTATCCCAGCTATCATGGTCCAGTAATGCGGTGGCATCACAGGGTCACCCATCCAGCCAAATATATTAGAGAAAAATCTCCACTCCATTTGGAGCTGGTCTTGGCTCTCTTCTGAGCCCCACCTTCTTGTTAGGAGAAAAGCTGAATCTTAGTTCCATCTGCCTAATATCTAGCCCCATCCTCTAATGTAAAATCCTTTCAGCTGGTGATCAATCTTTTTGGAATAAAGACAGCTGGTGCCTCCTGTCGCTGTCCTTCCCTCTGCCTTCCCCTAACCTGGCATCTGAGCACGTGAGAGGAGGTGGTGGATAGGGCCTAGGGGACAGGGCGAGAGGAAGGCTGAGGCTTGGGTTTCTGGGCAATGTCCTTACCTTGCCCAGTGCTACCTGCCCTGCTGGAATCTGTGGTGATGTCCAGCTTCTGTATAGCTCACTGTCTGCTCTGCTGGCCTATCAATGGATTGATACCAGGAAATGAACCTTGAGCTCTTGCACTGAGTACGTCCCCAGCCCATATATATATATACATTTTTTTTTTTGAGACATGTTGAGATGTTTTGGGTCACACTACGAGGTAAAGGGGACCACAGCCCAGGTTGGGCTTGAATTTAGGCTCCTGCTGCCTCAGTCCTCCTGAATGCTTGGTTTTAAGTGTGCACTACCATGCCTGGCTCTGACTTCATCTTTACCCAGCTGGAACCCCCCCACCCCCACCCATGACTTGAGCTGAAGGGTCACAATAGCATGGCCCCAGCCCCTACCCTTGGCACTGAGACCCTCAGAGCAGCTTGTGAAAGTCCTGCAGGCCGTCTCTGCAGGACCAACATAGAGCTCCATCTTCTTAAGAGCACCCTAGACTCAGGGCTGGCAGAGTCACTATTCTTCACCCTCTGGGAGGGCCCAAGTGACTGTTTCCTCCTGAGGATGTGGCCCTGATGCAGCGTGTGTGTCAGTACAGCTGCCACTGTGCTGTTTGTCCATGGCAACGAAGATGCCTAGAACAGCCTGTGTGACCTCTGAAGGGGCGACAGGGGAGAGAAGTACACAAGGAGGTGACATATGCCATCCTCCAGCCTCCTGCCATAGCAGCTGGGCCATGCCTTCCCCATGGTGGCAGCTCTCTGTGGGGATGGTGGGCTTCAGCATCAGGGGGTCCATGGCTGTGGGTGTGTTTACAAAAAAAAAAAATACAAGGAAGGTTGCTGCCCCGTGTCATCCAACAGAAGGGCAGACTTGTGAAGACATGATGGTCTGTCCTCAATCACCTCATTCCCCAGATCTGGCACTGTGTGACTTCTGGCTCTTCCCCAAACTCACAATGACCATGAGAGAGAAATATTTTGAATGGATTCAGGATATGGAGGCAGCCACGACAGTGCAACTAAAGGCACGAAAGAAAGACTTCCAGAACTGCTTCTGAAAGAGGCACAAATGACAGGATAAGCGTGTCAGAAGTGAGGAGGGCGATTTTGAGGGGGATTCATGACTATGGCTTGTAGCTTTGTTTTGTTTTGTTTTGAAATAGGATCTCTTGCTAGGTAGTCCAGGTTGGGCTCGAATTCATGAGGATCCTCCTGCCTCCGCCTCCTGAGTGCTGGGATTACAGGCATGCATCACTGTACCCAGCGGAAATTCTAAACCTTTAAACTTTCACTGTTTTCTTCCATCACATATGTACACGGTGGCTTTGGGGCAGCTTGATCCCCAACGAGAGATAAGAAGGGAGACAAATGAGTCTGTGACTTTCCTTGGAGCTGAACCTGCACCCCAGGGCCCTTCAGAGACCTCCCTACCGCACCACGGTGGGCAGTGCGGCCTCTCCCCGTGACCCCTCCTTCCCGCGTGCCCCTTTCCTCCCTCCAGAGGGCGATCCCATCCAGCCGCAGCAGCACAGCGGCCACTAACTCCGAGAAAATCATTCCTTATCAGAGCAGCAGTCACACGCTTGGGACAGCAGAAAGGCATTTCGCAAACTATTGATCTGAGAATTAATATATTGCTTTTTTTCCCAGATGCTGCACCTCACTGCCATTGTATATATTAATACTCCCCAAAATAGCATCAGGAGTGAGATAGAACCTTCCTGGCCTTTAATTATGTTTTACGTACTTCATACTTTCATGCTGCTATTGCTCGCTCTCTGCCCTGGAGTGCTCATAGCTCTTCATTTCAGATTGTTTCCCCACCATCTCCCTCCTCAGAGGTGACCCCAGGAAGATGACCACATGTCCACAGCACCCTCCTGCCCAGGGATCAAAAACAACCCACTGAACGGTCCAGTTACTCTCCTGCATGCAGAACACTTTAAAGGATCCTTGACTTGATTTTTCTGTTTTTGTTTTTTTAAATTCATGTAAGAATCTTGGTTCCTATCCAGGAGGAAAATATTCCCAACTGCAGCCTCAAGATAGACTCTAGGCTTTCTGAGTGCTTGAGTGATGAGACGCAACGCAGCCATCCTACATGTCTCATGGTGGGAAGGGTACCTCAAATTTTCCCCACTGCAGTACTGGTGTGGGGGTGCTTCTGCTTGAGAAATTCGCCCAGTGAGTGCCAGCTGATGACACAGCCCTACTGAGAAGGACCGAGGTGAGGCTCTTTGGGTTGGAGCTGTGTTGGTCCATCTTTATCCACAGCAGCGCCATCTTTCCTACAGGCAGATGTGGGAGAGCACAGAATCGCCCCACTTCCTCCTGGTGCTCTGTCCTGTCCACCTTTCCTTTCCAGGGGAATGGAAAGTCCTCGAAACTCTGACTGTCATTTCCTCCCTCAGATAATCAACATTAGGTTAAGGGCACATCCCACCCGTAACAGCATGGTGCGTGTGCGCTCTCACTGCTGCTCCACGTAAATAATGAATAATCACGTAATGACCAGAGATGGTGAAGCTGTCCCACCGAGCGCATAATGGATGCTTTGTTTGTCTTCAGGGATTGTATTACAGGCTTGTAACTGATTAGGTTTTAAAACGCTCTGGGTTATTTGTGGCCTGAAAGGTTCTCCATCAAGTCTCAGCCTGTTCCCTGCTGCGCTGGCCTTCAGGAGGGCTGATATTTGCTTTTGGTCCCCTATTTAAAAACGGAAGGTATTTCACCCTGCTCATCTATCACCGTGCCTGTCAGTTGCTTTCCCCCCCCCTTTGGCTTTTAGAGGAAGCAAGTGGGAAGATCCCGTGGAAACGGCCCTGAGTTATGTCTGTTTTTAGCACACAATGCTTGAGGACACAGGTCAGGGCTCATTAAAAATACGAATGTGGGTGCTTACAGAATTGGCCACTTTAAACACAGTTGTCTACACCCCAGTGGTTCTCAAACTGTTTTATAGTAATCTGGGTTTTTATGAGGCATCACTCAGTATCTGTGTGCATAATGCACACCAGTGTATCTCCCTAAGGCCGAGCTGGGCCTGGTATTCAGGAGGTCTCCGCAGCCAGCCAAGAAATGAGTATTCCATGATTAACGTGAGAAACACCTGTCACTTCGTCAGTGCTAACATTGATGTGAGACAGTTACGTTTTGACTATGTAGAAGGATTGTATGAATTAAAAGTGCATTTATACTTTTTAGTTTAAGCCTTAGAATGTTTTACATCATGTAAAATTAAGTGCAATTTTGTTGAGTCTGAATTTAACTGTGTGTAGAATGTTGGGATATGGACATGTTTCTGACCTTTGATTTTCTTTGTCAAGAATTGTGCATTGGCTGGGTGTGGTGGCACATACCTGTAATTCCAGTACTCTGGGAGGCTGAGGCAGGAGGACTGAAAGTTTAATCTCAGCCTGGGCCACTTAACAAGTTTGTGAGATCCTGTCACAAAAGATACAAAAGGGCTGGTGAAAAAGGGCTGGCTCAGTGTGGAGTGCTGGGTTCAATCCCTAGAATCACCAAAAAAGATGATGTTTGCACTAAAATGGCTGAGCTCAGTGTATAAAGACACAGAAAAACTGAGCAATTGCCCGTAAAGTGTTGGCTGAGAGTGAGCACTGGAAAGAGAAATTATAGGAGGAAGTCAGAGATCGTTGGAGAGAGAAAAGGATGATTGGAAATGAGAAGAAATGAATCACTCTAATCAGACAGAATTATCAGTAGGGCCTACAACATTCAGCACAGAGTATAGGGCTGAGAGACCAGTGTTCTAAGTAATTACACTGCATGCCCTAAGGTGGAACGTTTTCCTCTAACATCTAAGATGCCCGTCTCCAAACATTGCCAACAGGATGTATATTCAGAGAAAAAGCAAGACAATGAACAACAGATCACTCAGACATACTCAATGAGTGCACATGGGCACATGTGTGCAAACATACACAAATGCATTGCTTTTCAGAATTGCATTTGTATAAGGCAATGCAGACACTAAATTACGATGTGGAAATGGCCCAAATAATTCCAAAGTGCTTGAGTGGAAATGAGATATACCAGTGTTTTACTAATAACTTCAGGTGCCCTGGGCCTACATGTTTCTGGGTAAGGCTGATTTCACTGAGCCTGATGCTCTGGCTAAGACGTGGCTCACCCCAATTGATTTTTGTCTGTTGATCTTATATCCTCAGTCTTGCCGAACACATTGATTACTCTCAACAGTTTTTAGTGGATTCCTTGTAGTTTTTCTACAAAATCGTGTCATCTGAGATAGGAATCATTTTTCCAATCAGGATGCCTTTTATTTTTCTTGTCTAATGGCCTTGGCTAGAACCTCCAGGAGAAATGGACAACCTTGTGGTGTTGCTATGGATATGAGAGTGTATGGTTGGTGAAGACCATAGAACTGAGAGTCTGTGTAACCTCCCATGAAGAATGCACTGCTGATGAAAGCTCAAGTAATAAAAGAATGTGTTAATTTGAGTTTCATGTTAAGGTTATGAAAACCCAGTAGTAACCACAGTAATTGTTTAGAACTTAGAGCAATCGATTATTTTTCAGGGAGGAGTAGTTGATCACTGGAGTTGTGTACAATTGCTGTTTCATGATAACAGGAAACAACCAACTCTTGGTTGGTTTCATGTTTGCTTTTAAATTCTCTGCAATTCTCTCTTTTACCTGCACCCAGCATGGAGATGGTGCTCACTGGCTCACCTGTGCAGTAGAGCCTGATGCACTTTTCCTGACTTCCTGGAATCCTACCTGGATGCAAGCCTCTCTCTGATGTGTGCACTGCTTTGTCCATGGCAGGGACCATGTCTGGCGCTTCCCTCCCTCTCTTTCTCCTTTGTGACTGGGCACAGAAGCCCCATGGCACAGGCCTGCAGAGCTGAATCTCAAGGGATGGCCCTGGGGGCCATGTCCAGATGGAATGACAACCGTGGTAAGGGACAGCAGCAGGATAGAATCTGAGATCCTGGAGTGGAGCCAATACCATGTGCATATTCTGCTGGCTCCTCCCTGTGCCATCCGGGCCAGGTGGCAGCTCTTTCGGTTTCCCTTCTGTGCAGTGGGTGTAAGGTGCCATCTCCACCTGCTGCCACCTGCACCTCTTCCCTTTCTCCTCCACCTCTTCGCTGCCCAGAGTGGAAAGTTCTGTTACTGCAGCTGTTATTGAGGAGTGGAGACCTGTGATGCAAGGGAGGAACCACCTGCAAACAGCATTCCCCCCTTGCCTTCTGGAGCTCAGTGAACAGTGCAGGAGGGGTGTGGAGGGGGCATGGTTTCCTTCCTTGAGCACGCAGTTTGAGATCAGCCCTTTCCGCGGGCATGAGAGATGGTGGGTGACTTTGAAAAAGGAAGTGCATGCTCCCAAATAAGCTGCAGAGCAAGGAACCCCCAATGGGGCCCCTTGGTGCTCACAGAGCCCCACCTTTCTCCTCAGTCACTGTGATTTCACCCTGTTTTCCTGGGGTCCCTGGAGGGCTGTGCTCTCGTCACTATGGTCACCAAGTCAGTAACACGCCGTCCTTTGCCTTCTCTGTCTGGGCTCACTTTCTTGCTCCCTACCCAAGATTTCTGGGGCCATTTCCCATATAAACAACATGTTTTTGAATCTTGTTTTTGGGTCTGCTTCTGGGTCTCCCAACCCAAGCCAGAAGAAAAGGCAAAGGGGGAAATCAGAGAAAAGTTCTCTCAGGAATCAGGAGAAGACAGGGCTATCTCCATCTCTCACAGCTCCTGTAATCTTCAATAAGTGATAATTTGCCAAAAATAGTTACATGATTGCACACATTTGAAATATTTTCTGGAAATAGTTTATTCTTCTGACACCCCATCCAGGCACCGTGTTTTTTCACAGGTTGAGTAGAGTGCTACTTTGAAAACACTTGGATTCCTTCTGCAGGATGGGTGGTGTGGCCCAGGAGTCTGCATCGCCAGGAAGAGAGGTGTCTCTTTTCCAGCATGTGAGCATGTCACTGTCCCCACATTTGGAGATGTTAACAGGCTTCTGTGTGGGAAACCCTCTGGGTATGTGAGGTCAGGGTCTTGAGAAGCAGTAATTTACTTAGGAAGTTCTTTCTGCAGCTATGAAATGGGAGTAAGAGTGCCTGCCTCACTGGTTGGTTCACAGAAGGACACAGCAGAAATGTTTCACTCAGACCCCAGTGGGTGGGTGGGGGAGAGAGAGAGAGAGAGAGAGAGAGAGAGAGAGAGAGAATATGCATGAGTCTTCGCCAACCCCACACCGGTCTCTAACATAGGGTGGAGCCAAGTAGGGCTTTGTGTGCCTTCTTTAATGTTTCCTGTCTTTGATGAGTGTCAGATAAAAGGCGGTTGATAAATATAAAATGCTGCTCTGATTCCAATAAAGCTTTATGGCCAGAGTGATCGAAATAACAGTGACAACAATAAAGAAAGAAAGAAATATAACCCAGGTATGCAAGGCCACTTTTCCTGCTTGGGAAGGTGACAGAACTGCAGGAGGGCAGAAAGGACCACAGATCTGGGGATCCTAGAGGTACCCAGCTTGAGAAGCTCACCCCGTTCCTGCGGGTGAGAGGACTTTGGAGAGAAAAGCGCTCTTTTGCAGAGGTGACTTTGGCCAATCTTCTCCCACCCCTAGGGGGCGCCCTTTCACCCCTCCTCACCTGTCCTTTGGACTATGTCCACCCCTGTGGTCCAGCCTTGTCTTCTGCCTGGATGACTGCCAACTCCTCTTTCCGAGCCAATCTCCAGGGCTGTTTCTGCTGTGAACGGCCCCTCCCCGAACTCCTGCCCACCGAAAGGCTGACTGCGCCACTGCACCTGCTGCGTGAGGCACCTTTCCACGCACCAGTCAGTGCTGTACCAAGCCCTTGTGTAGAATCTCAGTGACTCCCCGCTATAACTTCTTGTCTCGGTTAGAGCTTCCCCAGGAGCTGACTCTGCGACAAGGCTTTCTGTGCCCATTGTTTACTTGGGAAATGATTCAGGAAACAGCACTGGGGGGAGGGAAAATGAGGAAAAGTACTCAGCAGAGGACAAGTCATTCGATGAGCCAAGTCATTCGATGTGGCTCAGGAATAAAGTTCATTGTGATGTTTTCCGCCTGTGCACCTGTGCTTTTCCCTGCAGAGACTACCCTTTCAATGAGGTTCGCCACACCCCCCACCTTGAGGTTATTGCTGATAGGCAATCTCCGAAACTAGGGTTTTTATATACCAATTCTTTTCCTGCGTGTCCCTTAGGCACTGAAGTGCAGATACTGCTCAGGGAAACCGAGAGGTCCTCACTGACAAGGTCCAGTCCCCAAGAGGAGCCAGGTTGTGTTTGTCTCATTCTGGGTAAGCTGGCCCCCCATTTTGTAGAGCGGGACACCAGCTCTGTAATTACCCCATGGCTACAGACTCTGAGCCAAACCCAGGTTCTGGGAGTCAAACACAGGTCCTCCTGGTTCAAGCGCTGCCTGCTAGCTCCCTGGAGATTCCCTTGTCTCTTGGTGTGGCCTCTCCTTCTCTCTCTGTGCCCTACACCCAGCACCAAGAGGAGTCACATTACAGGAAAAAGCCCAGGTGACATCCACACACAGGCCCCCAGGGCCACTGCCCTTTTACCCTGTGCTCTGGGAGCACCTTTAGCCTTGTCACCTGCACTGAGAAGTGGAGTCTCCTCTGAAATCTGAGTCAGCTACACTTCTAGTGTGAGGGTGGCGATGGTGTATAAAAGGGCTATGGAGAAAAGGAGGCCGATCCAGGTAACAAGAAGCCCCAGGGAAGAGTCACCTTTTTGGAGTGTGACTAAGTTTTGTTCTGGGACTCGGATTTTCCTTCTAGCCTTTAGAATCTTGTCCTTATGTTTTACTTTCTGATTTTGATTAAGGCCAAGAAGAAGGCTGGGAAGTTATCCAGAGAGTAAAACCAGGCCGCGATGATGTGGGAGCATCACAGTCAAAAGTCACATCTGGGTTTCCCTCCTAACAGGGGACTGGCACTTAGGGTCAGAGGCCACATTCATAAAGAATTCCGACTTCCCTCTACAGTTCCAGCTGCCTAATGACTTTGCATTAATACTTCCCCAAGAGCCAGCAAATTAGTGACTCACAGGACCCTTGAAAGCTTTGTAAGCAGCAAAGAAGCTAAAAGACCTGATTCGTTTGGCTCAGATTTATTGGGATCAAGATGGATTTTTTTTCACTCATTTATTTCCAAAAATAAATTTAGGGAAAACAGACCATTAAGGATAAAAGGTGCCCTTGTGTACTTGAAACTGTTGGACCAACAAGTAAAAATGCAGTAAAATATAACATGTCGCGTGGCCGAAGATGTCTCTAATGCTGAGGGTAACAGCAGGGGACAGAGACAAGCTGTAGGCCATTGACTTCGGGCAAATCATGCCTTTCTCCCAATTTTCCAGAGCAAAAGGTCCCGTTTTGTTGAAATGAAGGAGTAATGTGTTACTTGCGTCTAGAGCCTACATTCTGGGGCCTTTGAGAATATTCATTTTAGTTATGCAACAAGTATTTATTGAGCCCGGATCACTTCAAGGCCTCAGAGTCTATACAGTCTCTGCGCAGCAGGTCAGGGAGGCTGGAATGCCATGACATCCAGCACGTCAGGGCTGGAGGCAGGCACCCTCTGCCTACCTGCTCTGGGACCTTGGAGAGCCTCAGTTTGCCCTTTGGGAAACTGGGTCATAGAGGGTTAAATAGGGTCCTCATTCTCCAATTGCATTTATTGGAACCTGAGAATGTGGCCTTACTTGGAAGCAGGGTCTTTGCAGATGTTACTAGGTGAAGGATCTTGAGAAAACATCGTCCTGGATTTAGGGTGTAGTTTTGTTTTAAAAAGAAGAGACAACACAGAAAGACTCAGGGAGGGTGGAGGCAGACTGGAGGGATGAGGTGGGGATTGCTGGAGACCCCCCCCCCCCCCACCGAGGCTCACAGGGAGGCTTGGAGTAGGCTCCCTTTGGAGCCAGGAGGAACAATCCTGCCAGCACCTTGACCTCAGATTCTGGCATCCAGCACCACAAGAGGATGCATTTCTGTTGCTTTAAGCCACCAAGTTTGGGGCAATTTGTTATCAGAGCCTTGGGGGAAACTTCACCCCTACTCCAGAGAGAATTACGACACAGTGAACAGCAAGATGGGTGCATGTGTTCTTTCCATCCTAGATAAATTACAGAGGTTCCTCATTTAACGTTGTACTTGTTTAACAACTGTTCAGATTTACTGTTGAGACACACTGTTGGGACTTACGATTCATTTTTTTTGTACAGTTCTGTACATCTTATTTATGGAGCCTCAGTGTCTTTTTTGGTACAGTAAACCCTGTTTATACAGTACTGTAATTTTTGCTGTGCTGCACTATACAGTACTGTAGTTTTATGTTCTGTTATACATTGCAGTACTGCCCATAAGAGTGATGCAAGTAAAAGCAAAGTCATCAAGTTGGAGTTCCCCGTGACCATTTATTTGTTCTGAATATTGTAATGTACATACTACACACAATTTTTCGTTCAGTGACCAAACTCACTGAAGCCCCTCGTCGCAGGAACAGAACTCGGTCATTAAATGAAGAATGTCTGTGCTAGGCAGCAGTGAGCTGTTGGTTAGTACATAGTTACCTTCTTTTCTTCCTGGTCTATTTGCTGAAAGGGTTTTAATGTAGGTGCAAGCTTCTTTTGGCCCGGTTCAGGTGCCCTGTTGAGCTTTTCTCTTTGTTTTTGGATGTGTAGTAGTCTGGTCGGTGTCCTACCCACATGCCATGCAGCCACCATTTCTGCTCACGCTAATTACTCCATGGTTGTAATTTGTGGCAGGCACCACTGTTTCTGAGGTCCCCCTTCTTTTTCTGTCTCTCTGGCTGCTGGTGCTATACCTGCTTAGCTCCCATATGGAACAGGAAGTTGGACCCCCAGGAAGACCTTCAAGTGGTGACCTACCAGAGTCACTGAAGCCATTCCCCAGCTCCCTCATCCCAGCTGGGTGGCACCAAGCTGCTTAGGAATACACATTGCTGCCTTTCACTTTCCTGTAGCTCCCATGATGAATGACCACAAATTCGGTAGCTTAAAACAACAGACACTGCACTCTCCTCATTCTGGAGGATGGAAGCCTGAAATCAGTATTCCTGGGCCTAAATCAATTATCAGCAGGACCACACTCCTTCCAGAGGCCTGGAGAGAGTCTTTCTTGACCTCTCCCAGTTTCTGCTGGCTGCAACAATCCCTGGTCTTCTCAGTTCCTCCAGTTTCTGCCTCTTCAGCCAAATCTCCCACTTAAGATACACAAATGCAGGTCCCCACCTCAAGATCTCCAAAGTCCCCCTTTCCTCAAGTAATGCACCATTCACCAGTTTCAGAGGTTAGGATGTGGTTATCTTTTTGGGGTGTAGCATAACATTATTCACAGCACCACACTTCTCTTCCTGGACTTACTTCCCATTTCTTATCACTGCTCCTAGAATCAATTTCCTGACAAAGTACTTGTATTCAGTGCTTGTTGTGGTATAAGCTTCCAGAGGGACCTCAGCTCTGACAGAGGCCTTCAGAGGGCATGAGATCCAGTCTCCTGAGGGACTATTTCTAATTCGCTGTACTCACATTTCACTAACAAATGTCCTTACGTGATACTGATAATTTGACATCCGTGAAGGCTCATTGACCCCCAACTTTATGTCCAAGGTGGAGGGTGTGGTTGGCTTATGAAGGGTAGTAATCCAGAAAAAGAAATCCATCTCTGTGATGTGTAATTTGAAATATCCAGTGGGAACATCACAGGGTAGAGGGAGCCCAAGTCCTATTGTTGTGGTCACCTGAGTGGGCTGTAGGGGGCAGGTATGACACAAGTGAGTCCTTTCCTGTATGAGGATGGGGAAAAATGGACCCCAATTTCCTAGGGTTCCATTATTTTGTACTGATGTTGAGGTCATGATCTCTTGTTAGTGGTCTCAGTCTTCATGGAGAGGGACTTGACAGTCACTGTGCTGGGTTTGGCTGCGTTTGGAGATGTTTGTTTGTTCACTTGATCATTCATTCATCCATTTATTTATTCACTTAATAGGCTGAGAGGGATTCTGTGGGCAGGAGAGGGAGTTTTTCCTGAGAGTGTGACACTTCAGTAGGGACCCAGACATGAGGAGTCATCCAGACAAACGGAGAGGGCCAGAGAGCACATCTCTGCAGGTGGACCAGTCCACAGTGTGTCCAGAGGCAAAAGACAAACTATCTTGGAGAGTCCAAGGTGCAGGCAAGGGGCACAGCTGTTTCCAGCATGGTGACAGAACTCGAGAGGGCGTCAGCTGGGACCAGCTCTGGAATCTGCTGAGGCCTGGGGACCAGCCCTGACTGATGCTTTGAAACCATCCTGTCTCTGGCCACTGTTCAGAGAGTGAGGGTGGGAGCAGGAGCCCAGATGAGGCCACTGTGGCATTTAAGGGGTCACAGTGGTGGCTGGACTGTGGCACTTTGGCTTTATACTGTGTTATAGGCTGAATTGTGTACCCCAACCCTCCCAATTCATTATGTTGAAGCCCTGACCCCCAGCGCCTTACAAAGTTTGAAGATAGGGCCTTTAAAAAGGTGACTGACTGCTACATGGGAAAATGCTCAACATTGCTGACCATTAGAAAAGTGCAAATTGAAACAACTCTGAGACTCCCCCCCATCCCAGTAAGAATGGCCATCATCAAGGACTCAAAAAAGCAACAAATGCTGGCAAGGCTTAAGGAAAAGGAACTCTCCTACATTGTTGGTGGGAATGTAAGCTAGTATAGCCATTATAGAAATCAGTATGGAGCGTCCTCAAAAGACTAGAAACAGAAAGTCTGTTTGACTCGGTATACATCTTCTGGATATCTTTGTGAAAGAGTTAACCACATTGTATGACAGCACTACATGCACACCCATGTTTATAACACCACAACCTATAATAACTAAACCGTATTGTCTTTCTAGTGTAAAAAATAAATGATAATAATAAAAAACTGGAAGAGTAATAAGATCCAAAATGTACAATAGATAGTGTAATAATGAAAGGGAAAGAAAGTGCTCCAAAGGAAAGAACAACTTGTAGGCATACACATATAACCATATTGTTTAGGTGTGCAAATAGATAACCATACTACTAAGTTTTTTGTTGGTTAACCAAAGGGAATGGTTTGTCATTGTTTGATTGTTCATATTTTATGCTTTGATTTTGTGACTCGAACAACTACTTCTATGATAACAATATATAATATATTAACTAGTGATGGTTTCTTACTGTTATTTTGTTTGGAAATTCTGTATCATTTCTACCCTTTTTTCTGTTTTTCTTTTTTCTTTTTTTTAATAGCTAAAGCATGGCAATGACCTATATGTCCAACTACGGATGAATGGATAAAGGAAATGTGGCATTTTTTTAAAACACAATGGAGTACTAATGTGCCATAAAGAAAAATAAACTTTAGTCATTTGTAAGGAAATGGATGGATCTTGAGACCATAATGCTAAAGGAGGACCAGGGATATAGCTGAGTGTCACAGTGCCTTCCTGGCAAGCTCTAGGTCCTGAGTTTGATTCCCAGCACCATCTCCCGAATTAATAATAATGCTAAGGGAAATCAATCACATGTAGGTTAAACACGGCATGGTTTCTCTTACATGAGAAAACCAAAATATAAGTAATTTAAAGAATAAAATAAAAGAGCCAACCTAAGAAACAGGAAGGTAGACACTGTGGAGAGGGGGAGGTGACCTGAAAAAGGAGGGAGACGGGAAAACAGAGGAGCAGAAATGATCAAGGTGCAATACGTATATGTGTATGTGTCCAGCTTCCAAGTGGAAAGTGTGTATGCAGACTATGCATTGTAAAAATACTTAGAAGAAAGGTTGCCACAGTAACATGAGGTCTTTGGAGTGAACCCTAAGCCCATCCGACTGTGGTCCTTATTTGAAGAGGAGATGAGGACACAAATGCATAGAGTGACGGTCCTCACAGGACACTGGGAGAGGTCGCCCATATAAGCTAAGGAGAAGGTGCAGGGGAAACTCACATGATGACACTTCCATTTCAGACTTTTCATCTCTAGAATTGTGAGCAGATAGGTTTCTGTTGCTGAACATGCCCCGTCTATGATTCTTTGTTATAGCAGCTGAGCTGATTGATACACACTGTGTGGACTCAGATTGGCTCCCTTTTCCTCCTGGTTTCTCCACATGTCCTGCCTCCTCTTTGCTGTCTCGTGGCTCCAAGGAATCCCCTGCCTATGTGTCCTCTCACCAGCAGAACAGTCTCATAGCCTGGAAGCCCTTTGGCCTCCTGTCCTCTGCTGCTCACTTCCCAGAATTCTGCATTTGGTCTCCTAGGGGATCACTCAGACCTTCTGAACTGTTCCTCTGTTGCCCCATCACAGCAATTTCCCAAGCAAATGAAAGTCACTTTTGCATTACAGAGGCAGACCAAATTAGCATTTAGCAGAGAAAGGGGTTTCTTCTTTTTCTTTTTCTTCTCTCTCTTTTTTTTTTTTTTCAAATCATATAACTCTAAATTACCTTCAATTTCCTAAATGGAATTTGGCTCCAGATTCACTCTGGTATAGAGTAGTCTGTAATGAGATTATATTATGTTTGGGGGAAAACATTCAAATGACCAAGATAATTAATTTTGCATAACAACCAACATATAGTAACATCCGAGCCATAACTCAAAGCCCAAAACCTGCAGTAGCCCCTGGGGTGATAATGTTTCTTTCAAAACACTGCCACAAAGACAGCTGCAGGGACAGAGAAACGCAGAGATTTTTAAGGCTGGAAATGTCGAGTTCTTTCTGCTCTGGCCACAATCCTGTTTTCTCAGGAGCTGTCATTTGTAGGAGGAACTCTCTGGGGTTTGGGGAGATGAAAGAAGCCCTCAGGCCCCCAAAAACATCCTGAAAAAAGCCTTTGAGAACTGTACGTTCCCAAGGGTGGAAGATGTTCACATTTCTGGGCCCAGCTAATGGTAGAGTGGGCATGCGTGTGTGCTTGTATATGTGTGTGTGCAAGTGTATGTTCATGTGTGTATGTGTGTGTGTATGCATGTGTGTGCATTTTTGTGCACTCTTGCTTTTCAATGAAAAGAATAAGATCAAATGCTTCTCCAGTCTTTGACTCCTCACTTCCAGGTGGCTTTATTTGTATGATATTAGACTTGTCTGAACATCTGGGAAGGGTTTGATGCAGCCACAATTTTCTGGTTCTGATTCATTGTTAAAATCACCTCAGAAATAGCCAAGATCTGGCACGATGCCTACCTCCTCTCACATCTCTTGACTGCACCTAATTCTAACACATATTCTAGGACGATATGTTAGTGTAGGAACCAGAGAATCCACATTTTCATTTAGGATTTGCCTCTAGCTGGCTGCATAGACTCAAAATACATTCTTGTATGCAAACCATGGTGCATAAATGTTCATATCAGTGCTGGTCACAAGAGTCAAAAGGTGGGAACAACATGAAGGTCCACTGGTGAATGAGCGGATGCTAAGTTGTAGACCATCCATTCATATGATAGAATATTACTCAGCCTTGGGAAGGAAGGCAGTGCTAAGAAGGCCACAGTGTCAATAGCCTTGAAAACATTCCCCTTAGTTCTTTAGTTACATACAGGCCATCCTTTTAAACAGAGAGGGAGGGAAGAGAGGGAAAAGAAAGGGAGAGAGGGTGATTATGAATGAGAGAAATAAAAGACTGAAATACCGTGAAGGAAAAATGAATCAGAGGGAAGCAGTCTGGGAGCGGGGACACTGCTGTCCATGATATTCCAGACCGGCCTTGAACTAGCCGGCCTGAAACTTGTCTTCCTCCTGCTCCAGGCTCCCAAGTGCTGGGGTTTCCAGGCTTGTGCCACCACACCTGTCCTGTCCATGACCTTTTACCCACTTCACCACTGTAGAGAGGGATAAAAGACAAGGGGGAAAAAGATGTGAAAGTAAGAAAACCAATCTCCAAAGGTCTTAACAGGAAAAGCTTAAAAATGAAGGCCCTTGCTCAATTATATTGTTGGTTCTCAGGGTGAAGAAGTGAGTGAGGGACACAGATTCAAATGATCTGTAGCCACAGACTCTGGAGTCCTGACCCCTGAGGAGGATGCCCTCACTTCTGCTGTGACCTATTGGCCAAGGCAGCTCACTTGACTAGACTGGGTCCGAGCAGCAGGAAATGCACCACCTCTGGTGGGAGATGCTGTTGAGTGATGAGGTAAAGACCATAGATGTAGGGAGGGGTGGAGAAAGGGGCCATTTTTAATCAACCTAGGAGATTACTGAGCATTTTATTTTGAATATAAAATCTAACTTTAAGGTCTGAGTCACTTGGAAGTCAATTATTCATACGAAAAAATTATTCTTTGTGGTTGGATTAGTGGTACATGCCTGTAATTTCAGCATTTTGGGAGGCTGAGGCAGGAGGATCGAAAGTTTGAGCCCAGCTTAGGCAACTCAGCAATTTAGTTAGATCCTCTCTCAAAATAAAAAATAAAAAGGGTTAGGGATGTAGGTCAGTGGGAAGGTTCTGAGTTCAATTCCCAGTACTGCAAAGTAAATAAGTAAATAAAAATTTAAAATGTTATTCAGGAGAACTTGTCCCAGGATCTTCCAATTCCTGGGTCATCTCATATTTCTAAGACAGCGATGGCAAACCTATGGCATGCATGCCACTTTGGGCACACAGAGCCTTCTCTGTTCACATACAAACCAAGTTGCCCCCAACTGAGCATTAGATAGCAATTGTTTTTTCTAAACTAAAACCTCAGGATCCAGTGTTTAATAGCAGTGTTGGTACTCTGCAGTAAATAAGTGGATTTTGGGTTTCAGTTTGGACACTTGGTCTCTAAAAGCTTCACCATCACAGGACTAAGAGATTTCTGACCCTCACTGACTCTCACTGGAGGTTGGAGGTGCTTAAGAGGGGCAGAAATAGTAAGAGACAGTGTTAGAGGACCCTCCAAGCAGCCATCTGTCAGAGGCGAAGATAAAGCTCCCTGCAATAAAGTTCAAAGGAAAATGCCTGGTGGATCCACAAAGTACCTAGGTACAGGGTGTTTCGGGTTAATGGTGAGCCCCATGAAATCTCTAAGAGTTATATCATACAGGTACAATATGCCCCGGTGGGAGTTCAGTATAAAGTCTGCTCAGCTGCTAGAGCTGATTTCAGGTGGCAGCTGAAGTGTCGCTTCTCAGCAAGCCCTCCACTGTGTCTACAGCCTCAAGGAGGTGTCCTGCTTTTGTGCTGAACTTGTCTGAAAAGTAACCCCGTGTGTGTATCTGTGGGCTTTGCTGTTTGTTGGGTTGCAAACTGCGTGTGAGCAGGGAGCTGGCCCCGCTGATCTCCAGCTCCGAGTAAAGCCCTGACAAGCATTTGTTTGTTGATGAATCCGCTGGCCCTCCCCTGGGGTGCAGAGCCTTGCAGCTTTCTGGGAAGAAGCTGCGAATAACCTTGTGGAACAGAGTACTGTACGAAGTCCTTTCCTGAGAGCCCTGTTCCTTTTGGGTAGCGTTGGAGAGAAGCAGAGATTTATTTATAAGGAAAGATAAAGGTTTGCATTTCTAGTGGGTCAGGACCCAGCAGTCTGCGCTGTCCTCAGCCTGCCTGCTATAGATGTGCTGGTAAAGCTGGTCAGGTCTGGGAACTAAAACAACCCTCCCCCACAAGGCTTAATGCGGCTTCTAGGGGCTCACTCTCTGGGGATCCTGAAGCTAGCAGGGTCAGGTTTAGAAGTTTGTTGAACCAAGCTTTGTCTGGCAAGATATTTCTCAACAGCTCTGAAATATAAGAGCACATTCCTTGAACACTCATAATTTAGTCCCAATTGCTCTGGCTAGTAGAACACCGCAAATGAGAATAAACAAGATTCATACTTATTTTCAAGCACATTGCAATAGGAACAAGATTAACTTTGGTAACTAAGACCCTCCTGAACAAAGATCGAGTTCATATAAACTGCTCTGGACCCTGAAAACTAATTCTGAAGCTGAAAAGACCCAGTCATCAAGACAAGAACAGCAATTTTCAAGATGATAATACAGTGGGCAAATCAGAGCCCAGCCAGGGAGTGTGGCACACTCTCTCAGGAGTACAATACAATGTGATATAATTCATTTTCTCTAGCATCTTTCACAGAGAAGTTTAACACAATGCTCCACAGCTAATTACCAGCTTCCTATGCAAATATGAGCAGAGTATGAGGTTCACAGTTCATTAATGAGTGGAGTCAGAAGACACTGGAGGACAGTGATGGCGAAACTTTTAGAGCTTTCAATGATACCAAACAGCCTGCTGTGGCATGAATGCCATACGTTCACCACCACTCTCTGATGCTGGGGAGTCGGGCAAGCCTCCCTTCAGCCCCTAGAAAGCATTAAAGGAGCCAGAAGGTCTTCTGGAGAGGACACAGGGACCAGAGAGGTCTGGGTCTTACCAAGAAGCTGAACAGCAACAGGACAAGACATCTTGGAGAGGACCAGGAAGCAGGCATCTGACTGACAGGGAGCTGATCTGAAGGCAGGAAGAGATGCCAGTCCCATCTGGGGATGCAGAGGATGCTTTAGAAATTCCTGGAGGACACTTATTTTTGGTGACAGAGTCTTGCTGTGTAGCCCAGGCTGGTAGCCTCCCAAGTGCTGGCATTAGGAGAGTGCTCCACCATGCCTGGTTAGAGGGCACATTTTGATTGAAGTTCTCGCATGGCTATAAAGTCACCTTAAAGTGTGAGGTCACAGTGGGTAGAAGCAAATGAAGGCCAATGTTCTGGGATGGAGACGCTGTAACAGAGGCACTGCAGGCAGAGGGGATCAAGGCAGGCTCAAGAGATGTGGCAAAAAGTCTGGAGGGTCAGTGACAGGTGGGTATCAGACAATCAGAATCAAGAGACTCAGCCTGCAGGAGGCAGGAGAGTGCAAGCAACACCCTCTTTATGCCTCGGACATCAGCAGGAGACCTGAAGGAGTGGAGGAGGAGGAACAGTCAAGTGTGAGCATTTTATCTGGTGACATGCCATGGCAAATCAGGGAGACTTTGGCTGGATCCTGAAGAGGCCAAGTAATAGGCAGGTCAGAGACTGGAGCTTTTGTTTATCAAGGACTTTAGGTCCTTGGGAGACAGGCAGATATGGAGGATTTTGCCCCCAATTTCCAGATGAGAAAAATCAGAGCTCAGAATAGGGGGGACATTGTAAAAACAAGCACGAGGTCCCTAACTCTAGATCCACAGTTCTCAGGGTAAAAAGGACTTTCAATTTAAGCCTAATAAATTGATCTGAAATGAATCCACTGACAGCAAAAGCAGGAGTTCATGTACAAAACTCCCAATGTGTCCAGAATGCTGAGAATTATTGTAATAGAGGAAATCAGTCAAATCAGTTGTTGGTATCCTATAGATCAAAATGGGAGGCAGGGGGATAAAAAGTAAAACTACACAGAATAGAGGTGAATGGACAGATGGCTTCCTTTCTCTCTGCTGTTTTGCAGTTATATTTTTTGAGTGTGATGTCAGGAATGCAAACTTTGGACTGACATGAGTGTAGCCCATTTCGTTTTAGAGAAGGTAAAGCGAGCTTCAGAGACGGACCCCGCGCAAGCGGAGTGTCTCCCTGCAGAGCAGCCCAGGGACGCGGCCTGATGCTTCAACACTTCCAACCCGTCTTCTTCAAAACGGCTGAGAGCCAGAGCCAAAAGCACTTGAGAGTCAAGGTCAGCCTTAGATAATGGCCTGGAGGTGAAGCTCCTCACCTTGGCAAAGAGAAGAATTATGGCCTCTTTCCCTCCTGTCCTCCGCTGATGGCCAGAGGAGACAGATAATATTTACAATTTTGTCCTCACAAACCACAGCAGAGATGCTGACCATATATTTGAAGAGCAGGGACTTAATATTTTGAAGACTGGGTGTTGGGCCAGAAAAGTGGATCATCTGTTCATATTAATTTATTTAAGTGTGACAGCCAAACCTTTTCCTTCTAAGGAATGCAGTGTCATACCTGCAAAATAGCCTGGTAGGAAACAAGGCCATCGTGAACACCAGGAAGAATTAGTTAGAATGCTTCCCCCAGACAAAAGAGCTGGGAGCAGTGGGGATAGGGTGAGTCACACCAGAGTGCCCCCTTGCCTGGGCTTGGACTGCAAGGACAGCTGCACTAGCCTGCAGGCCTAGTGCTGGGCGAGACACAGGTATGGTTTCTTTTTTTTTATCACAAGGAGCTGAGGAGTGTCAGTTTTAATTTTGTGACTTGTGAGCTCAGATCTACTGCTTCTAGTTAGCCTCTGCCCCTGAGAAAAGTTGAGGCTCCTCAGATAGTGACAGACAGGTGGGTCCCTGCCTGGGAAAGAAAAGCTGGCCTCTAGGTCCAGAGTGACCCCCACACCCCAGGGCTGCTGGCTGCATCAGATATGTGTTCTCTCTTCACCTTGAGGAAGATCAGCTCAGACCCAGTCCTGCTCCGGTGGAATTCTCCTGGTTGTCGCTGTCACCCTTCTGCCCTACAGAACCCCTGGAACAGAGGGAGGCTCTTAGGGACTGCATTTGCCAGGAGCTCAGGAAGTCTGCCCCGCCACTTACTGGCATTGATGGATGATCCTATCGGCAGGGGAAAATGCCCTGTTCACGCATCGTTGATGTGTTAGGAGATAATTTGCAGCATAACATTTACATTCTTTCTTTCTTTCTTTTTTTTTTGCGGAACTGGGGATCGAACTCATGACCTCGCGCTAACATTTACTTTCTGTGTGGGACTGGGAACAGAAGCAGGGATATCACTTCTGCCCACCAGGGGGCTCTTGGCTTGACCTGTCCTTTAGGATTGACATGCAAAGAAAGTACTTGAGGTGTGAGGTGGGGCTCTGGAGGCCAGTTTCAGGCCCCGGCAGCTGTGCCTGGGATGGGATGGTGGGGAGCTGGCTAACAGGGGCTGCTCTGAGGTTCCCCAACCTCAACATGAAGCGAGTTTCTTCACAGGTTGAGGGAGTCTGTCCTGGCTCAGCAGCCGCAAGAGGGAAGAGGGAAGCGAGACTAGAGTAGTTGCCAAGTGCTGGTGGAAACACTGATGCCTGCCTATCCCGGACACTCATGAGCCCCCTTCCTGGGCCATTCTTTCTCAGGGAGCCCCTGACCAAAGCAGTTCCCATATGGGTCGTCCAGTCCCCAAGGGAGACCTATGACAAGACAAGTGGCATTTGAGCTCTGGCAAATTGTTTGGCCTCAGTTTCTCAACTTCTATGCAGTAGGCTGACAGGGTCCCCTTGCTGAGTTGCTTCAGGCATCAGGTATGTGCAGGAGTCGGGTGCCTGGCATCCAGGAGCAATGCAGAGGCACTGTGCCAGCAAAAGGCTTGGGGATGAGAGGAAGCAGAGATGCTGGGACTGGAGGGAGGGGATAATTCTGTGGAAATGGGGACTGCCATGATGCCTCCTTGGTGACTTGACCACTGTCATAGGTCTCCAATGTGAACAGGATTCCTTGGGGCTCACTCTTCATGTGGATGTTCCAAGGACAGTGTGTCCCCCAGCTCCTGCCCTCCCTCATCCTGGCTCTTGATATAAGGCATGATAAAAAATATACAATGAATGCTTAAAGTTAGAAAAAGTCATAACAGTAGAAGACACATCGCCACGAGTCCCCCTCAAGTCACCCCCCCTCCCGCTTTGAACATACTTATCCCATTGTTCAGGCCACTTTCTGAGGCAGTTCTGGAAGTCCTCTTTTGTGAGTGTCTTACATAGTGTTATCAAAACTACAGCAAATGCTGCTGCTGAGTGCCATCCAATGAAAAGGTAAGCTCATCAAATCACATGGTATGTTCTCATCTCCCTTATTTATTGGGTCTGGCACTGTGCAACTTCCAGCTCTTTCTCAAAGTCAAAATGATCATGAACAGCAAACATTTTAGTAGATTCAAGATGTTGAGGCAGCCATGACAGTACAACTAAAGACCCTCCCTAGATAGGACTTCCAGAACTGCTTCAGAAAGTAGCAAGAATGGTGAGATAAATAGGGGGGGCATTTTGAGGAAGATTCGTGGCAAGGTGTTTTTGCTATAATACATTTTTAAATTTAAACATTCACTGTAGTTTTTGATCATGCTCTTATATTAGTGAAGGACACACAGAGTAAGAAAGAGAACCTACCAGAGAGGAGCTGCGGGGTGTACCACCGGCAAAAGGCAGAGGCGAATCTCACGTCAATCAGGAGCAACACTCCCCCACTTCACCCCCCACCCCCGCCACTCCAGACAGTGGGGTCAGGGCCAGCTACAGAAAGCACATCAGTTTTCAGTCCCCTAGGGGATGATTCACTAAATCTCCACAACTGGTGAATCGTGCCCTTTCTTAAAAAGATGGCTCCCTTGTGTCACTCCCGCCCCTTGGCTGTTTGTCATCCTGAGGGCTGACCCATCTTTCAAAGGACCAAAGCACATCACACTCTGCTTTTTTTTTTTTTTTAAACAGTAAATGTGAATACATCACAGATTTCCCTCCCAGTCCTCCACTGCGGGCAATCACTCATTAATGTGTGGGTGAATTAATGAATTCAATAAACATTGAGGGTGCACCTACTGTGTACTGGACCTGTATTAGGCTCCAGGAGGACAAGGGTGCAAAAAGCCAAATGTGAACTTTGTGGGCACAGCACTTGCAATCCAGTGGGATGCTAGGCAAGAAGCAAACCATCACATAAATGAGGGTAAAATTGCACAGTGCAACTTCTGCAGCCCACCCTAGGGAGCTCTGACTTGGTAGGGAGGGGCGGCTTCTGGGAGGAAGTGGCCCTTGCAAGATGAGATGGAGTCAAGTAGGTGAAATGGGGAAAGAGTAGGCCATGAGGAGGGAAGTCATATACAAAAACTCTGTGGCAAGACAGGAGATAACAAGCAAGCCCATAGTAGGGTAAGGATGGTAGCAAAGCAGGAGGAGACCTCAGGGGCAGGTGAGGAGCAGCCTTATAAAGGCCATGCTAAGAAGCTTTAGTTTATATTTCGAGAGCAATGGGAACTACTGAAAGCATAGAGGAAATAACGAGGCCAAGTGTGTCATTTAGAAAGACCACTCTGGTTACTTGTGGCGCTGGGATGTGCCTACCAGATGGCCCTGCAGAATAATAGCCCACACCCCAGATTTGGGATAGCTGCTAAAGAATTTCTTGATCCTCAGTTCATCAGGGAGGCAGGGCATCTGTTGGGGGCTACTGGCTAGCCCAAATTGCCCCATTCCCCAGGGAAAGCCAGCATCTGGAGCTTCACAAACAGCAGTACAAAGGCCCCCATGCACTTCACAGCTAGGGACTCCCTAAGGTCAAAATACCTCAAGAATTCCCTGAAGGGTCTCTGAGACCCTCCCTGGGGGTGCATAGAAGATTCCCTGCCTGATCCTGTACCTCTCCTCCCTTTCACAACTTGATGCTAGAAGTCACCCCTTAATAGCCTCACCCCCCAGTCATCTCCCTCTCTGGTTGATTTCCTGGGCTCAGTTCTGCAACCCTAGGAGGAGGAAGAGTGAAAAAGATAGGGTGCAGTACAGAAGGGGGTTCCTCAAGTCAGTCCAGGGGAGCCAGAGGTCCATACTGGGTGTCGAAGGAAGAGGGAGGTGAGGGAACCTGTGGTGGTTTAAATCATGTCCCCTTACTGGAAATAGAGATTTGGCTGATGAACAAGTCAAGACAAGGTCCCCAGGGAAGGCCCTAGTCCAGAATGACCCCTATCCACAAATGTGGACGCAGAGACAGACACACTCGCAAGGAGAATACTGTGTGAAGGGAAAAGCGGAAGTCAGCGTGATGCATCTGAACCTGATGGAGAGTGACCAGCAGCTGGGGAAATGCATAGAACAGATTCTCCTTTCCAGCCCTCAACAGTGGCCAAACTGTGACACATTGATCTTGGACTTCTGGCCTCCTGAGCCGGGATGCAATCATTTCTGCTGTTCAAGCCTCCCAGTTTGTGGTACTTTGTCACGGCAGGCCTAGCAAACTAATATAGGACCCAAGAGATGGTCAAAGACAGATTGGACAGGCCCTGTGTAGTTCATCATTATTCTGCTCAAATATTAAAAAAGAAGCTCAAACTTAAAATATTAGTAAGTGTGGACAGGAAAAAAAATAAGAAGACTTTAGAAATAGATCTGTTGCTGCAAAAGTGTTTGCCCACCTTTACCTGCCTGCAGAAGTGGGGCTCCACGATGCAGCTCTGAGCTTGTTCCCTACATGGCTGTTGAGTTGGTTGTGCAGACTCTGAGCATATTGCCCTGTGTTTTGGGAGTCTGCTGAGTACCCCTGTTCCCAGCACCTGCCATGGACTCAGATCCCAGGACACAGATGTCTCCAGAACCCCCCAGACGGGAGATATAGGAGGTGGTGCAAACATGCAAAGGAGGGAGACTTTTGCAAATAGAAATGGAAACAGGGCTGTCTAAGCAGGCTTCTTCAGTCCTGCCAGCTCTATGGAAGATTCCCATACATGCTGTGCACAGCCGTCATCTAACCTATAACATCTCCCTGTTGGAAAACTTCAGGATGCCCCTAGAACAATCTAAAGTTAAAAAAAAGAAAAACTCATGAAAAACAAAACACCACCATCCCTTATCTTTAGATCAGAAGAGAGCTAGCTAAATGAGAAAAAAAGATTAAAGTAATCACAAAGGTATAATTTAATTCTTACAATGTTATAAATATTAATAGGAAAAACACTTTGTATTGGGAAATGCTATTATACAGTATAATGTTAATTTATGAAAATCAATTCATTTAGCACGGTTCCTTTTTTTGTGTTTTTGCTTCTCTTTCTGGATCTTGCTGACGATGTCAGTCTTATGGTCCAGGTGAACACTTCCTGCTTCAGCACCCACCACCGGGCATGTGTCATGTGGGATTCTGATGTGACAGTTATGTCTCCAATAATGCCCTGTGACTTCCCACAGATGAGGACCAGTGGTTGCTGAGGCAGAGTGGGGCTGCAAGCCAAGTGCTTGTAGTTGGGAGTGTGATTGATTTATGTCAATTCCTTTAGAACTTGATGGCCTTGGACGCTGGACCGCAGGGAAGCCACTGCAAATCAGACAGGTCAGGAAGGCTGGGACTGGCAGGCACGTCAGTCCCTGGCTGTGCTTGTTGTTCTCCTTAGTCCCCCGCAGCCCTGGGAGGCAGGATTGTGAGCACCCCGTTCTGCGGATGAGGTAACTGAGGCCCAAGAGGTGATAATCTGGTGGTGCACATGCCAGAAGGCAGGGCTGGAAACAACATGCACTGAGTTCCATGTCTGTCTCCATGGGATCAAAGCATCAGTGACACCCAGGACAGAATTAGACGTTCAAGTGGTGGACAACATGTCACGTACCCTGCTGGCTCCCTCACTGCAACCAGACTACACCCCACATCTTAATCTCCCTCCCCTTGGACTGAGGGATCCCCATGAAAGTGAACTGTAGGTGTAATTTCAGTGACCCAAGTTGGCTTGATGTGCTTTTGGAGAACTTTAAGAACCTTAAAACAATTTAACACCCTGGGCCAACTTCTGTGAGATGAGTAAGGAGGTGAAGATCATTCTTAAAAAATGTAGCACAGTGACAGCGATATGTGAGCAGGGAATGGGGTGGGAGAATCAAGCGCAAAGTTATATTTGAAACCAGTTTCAACTTATGGAGAAAGATCAGGAAGCCCCTAATTTGGCGTAAGGACTCCACGGTGTTGCTGCTGCCAACCTACACTGTTTTCCTAATTTGTGAGCTACGAGCTGGTTGTACAGCCTTGTTAGGGAGCTAATACAGGATGAAATGGGACAGGCTGATGTCACGAGGAGCCCTCTGGCTCCTTAGCGGAGGTCTGAAGAGCGATCAAGCTGAATTAATTTCTAAGAGACCCCATGACAGATTCTTGATTATGATCCCCAATTAGGGAAACCTCAGTTTCATTTTCGGTTAATGTCAGAAGTTACAAGGCTCCTGGGCAGATGGCTTCAGAAAGCGCCAAGTAGAGGAACCAGGCCTTGTCTGAGCAGTGAGGCTGCGGCTGCATTAAATAAATCTTCCAAAGCCGTGACATGTGCACGTCTCTGTCAAGGCCCACAGAGAGAAATGTTGAAATGTGACAGTAAAGGGGCCTGGTGCATCCCTGGAGCCACTAAGGCTCAAAATAGAAAAAGACCTGTCCTATGAAAATGGCAAAGGACAGACTCAGTCTTAGATCAGCTAAATGCACCTGGGTGATCTGGGCTGACAGATCCAGAAATCCAGAGAGGACTCTTCCAAGGGGCTTTCCCCAGATCTCATGAACAAGGCATCACCTCTGCCCACAGCTCAGAGGCTTCTTTGCAGGTGCAGAAGGCCTAAAGTTTCCTGTGGGCACTGGAAAGTGACTCCAGCCTAAAGCCTGGGACCCTAGGACTTGTGAATCTTTCCATTTTTGAGCAAGGGTGGAAGGACACACAGTGAGACCCACTTACACAGCAAAATGACACTTGATTCTGGCATTATGTTTAGTGGGGATTGAAAGCACACATCACAGAAGAGCTGGGTGTGGCAGTGCACAGCACCTGTAATCCTACCATGCTAAGAGGCTAAAGCAGGAGGATTGAAAGTCTGAGCCCAGCCTGGGCAGTGTAGCAAGACCCTGCCTTACAATGCAAAATAGAAAAGGACAGGGGATGTAGCTCAGTGAAGACCATGGGTTCAAGCATCAGTATAGGAAAAAAAAAATTACTTTCAGTCTCTTGGTGTCATACAGCAGCTGAGCAAAATGTAGCCAGGCAAAATCCAAAAGCACCTTGATTTGGGGGAGATCACACAATGAAACTGCATACAAGGCTGTGAAAGACCTTATTAGCTAAGCTGATCACCCTGTGAGAGGACATTGCCCCACAGTGAGGCCACTCAGGTTCCAGCACAAAAGGTCCCTTATGGACTTCCCCTCCCCTTCCCGCTCAGCAAGTGGCTCCCTGGAAATGTTTTCAATGCGTGTTGTGAAAAAAAGGGGGGGGGGAATGTGCTTCTAGCCAAGTGTTAACGTGCTACAAAAAAGTGAATTTCTGTATCTTCTCCCTTGCAGAGATGCATCCGTGTGCTGTAGTCACATTAATTACACACCTCAATGTGACAAGACCATCCTGGGTTTCCTGAATCGCGATTTCCTCATGGAAGTAGCTTTTCCTGAATTTATCAAGGTTCCCTGTCAGGACTCCAAACCTATTTTTCTGTGTTCTTCAAGAAGTGGTATCTCAGGTTGGAAAGAGCTAGAAAACCATGTCCCCTCCAAAGAGTGGAAGAGCCCTGGAGATGTGAAGCTGGCTGCCCAGGAGCTCTGGGTAGCTGAGAAAATCTGTCTCCTGCCTTTTATCTCAGTATTCTTTGCAAGGTCAAGGGAGAAGAACCATTGTTCATCCACAGAAGGACAAATGAAGGACCCTAAAGCCCATTCCTGGCCCTAGAATTTGAACCAGGAACTCCCTGGCTAGTCTTCCAGTAGAAAGGACCTTCAGTCCTATGGTCCACAAATGTCTGTGGCTTCTGTGACAATACTGATTGAAAATACTGGTACAGTAAGTCCCTGACTTACAAACATTCCAGTTTCAAACTTCCACCGGTGAGCGGCACGAGACTCACTTTGTTGGCTTATGAACGAATCTAACTTATGAACAGTTCTCCCAGAACAGAACTCATTTGTATGTCGGGGACTTACTGTATTAATTTTAGATGCAAAATGATTTGCTTATAAAGTTCTGTGGACTCTTGCCTTATGAGCTCAATTCGTTCATAAGGAGGAGCTCAGGCTCCTCTACACAGCCTTCAAAGTCTCTCTCCTGTCTATAGGCAGATCTCAGTGTCCTTAGACATTGGCCCAGGATTTCTCAGTTAACCCCATATAGGAAAGGATGTTGTAATGCTTCTTCCATAACTCTTTAAGGGTTAAATATATCTGAGGCCATCTGGAAGCACAAGTGGCCAGTATTCAGGTTATAACTCAAGACTTTGGCCATAAGTTAAAACTAAAATTCCAGGGCCCAGGATATAGCTCAGTGGCATAAGCACCTGCCTGGCAAGTGCAAGGTTGTGAGTTTGATCCCTGGCAACCCCTGCCTCAAAACAAAAAACAAACAAACAAAAAACCCCTAAAATTCCAGTCACAATCCAACTTGTTCGTGTGTCAGTCTGGTCGTAACTTGAGGGTCCACTGTTAATGCAAATCTGAATATGGTTCTCTCTCTCTCTCTCTCTCTCTCTCTCTCTCTCTCTCTCTCTCTCTCTCTCTCTTTCTTTGTACTAGGGATTGTACCCAGAGCTCTGCCCATACTAGGCAAGCACTCTATCACTGAGTTACTTCCCCAAATTTTCTTTTAAATTCTTTTATAAAAGTTTGAGACAGGGTCTCATTAAGTTTGCTGGCTTTGTTTGCAATCCTGCCTCAGCTTCCCAGTGGCTTGGAATTATAAATGTGCATCATCATGCCCAGCCTGAACATGGCTTTTTTTTGTGTGTGTCTTGTTCAAGCAGAAATGTTGTACAAGAATGGGAATGGCAGAGTGGAGCTTTTTAGTTATGAAAAAGTCCCCTGAAAAAGTCGAGGAACTGTGGCTCTAAACCAGAGTTTCCAAGACGAGTTCAGAGTCTGTGTTTTTGGGGCAACCAGGAGGCGGGTTAGCTTCAGGAATCCTCCATCGTCACCTGGATCACACTGTACTTGAACTTGCAGGTTGTGAGGATGTCTTTGATGCTTGCCTTCCAGAATACATTCAAGACCTTTAATGTCCATCTCATTTCCTCATCCCAGTAGCTCTAATGGTGCCTGACACAAAGTAAGTATGAGATTAAGATTTGGCACTGAAGAAAGAAGATTCTCCACGCAAAAAGTGCCACAGTCAAGGCTGGGGTGTTTGGCTCAGCGGCATCAGCACCTGCCTGGAAAGCATGAGGTCATGAGTTCAATCCCCAGTACAAAAAAAAAAAAAAAAAAAAGATTGCACAGTCAAATAAGTTTGGACCTAGATAAAGTCTTCCTTTTTGAAGCCATGGGGCTGTTTGGTTATTCTCACTAAAGGACTTCTCAGAGCCTTTATTGGGCAGTATGCGTTGTGCTCTTCCAAACCAGACCTACCTTGCAACAGTCTCCAAGTCAACCGATTGTGTGACTTCTCTCACCACAATGCTTACTGGTGTTCTAAGAGACCAGGTGGTAGGAACAGCAGGAAAAATTGCCTGCATGACTGCTGACCTGTAAGGGACCCATCTACGAGCCAGCCGCTGGGAGGGCACCAACTCATAGACTTTTCCCTTGCTCTTAAAACATGATCTATTCATTTTCCAGTCATAAAAGTGCCTGGAAACTTTATGCCTGTCCTGATAAGTATCACATCCTCAGTTTAACAAACATTTGCTAATGAATAAATATGTACTAAACTAAATGGCAAAGTAGAGCTCCAAAGACAGTCCTTCCACTTGCATCACCCCAAGTGAGTACACTGCTGAGTGTGGCATTCGCCTCTGTGACAAATGCCTGGGGGAATTTATTACAATACATGGTCCTGGATTCTCAGGCTCCCTGTGGTGTTGCAGAGTCAGAACCTGCAGTGCTCCCCCCTCCCGGTGACGGTGCCTCCAGGTCCTTGGCCTGTGTGTGAACCAATAGGATCTCAGTTGGAGACCAGGCTCTGGCACCCCAGAGATGGGTGGGGGAGCCTGAGATGGGTGAGACCAGGACAATTTTCTTCAGGGACACAAGTGACTGAGCCCTGGGGGAGAAACTAGCCAAGTGAAGTCTGGGGAATCTTAGCTTCAATTTGCCTAGAAGCAGCACTTGAGGTGGAAACTAAACTGTAAGAAGTTTATCTGGGAGGAGATCCCAGGACAGTCCGCTGGAGGAGAGGGGCAAGAGACAGAGAAGACCAGCAGCTCCAGATGCACCATGTGGCACAGGCAGCTCAGATTAATCCCACCTTGGGGCCTGTGGAGCTGGATGTTCTCCTCCCAGCTCCCAAGAGTCTTTGCTAAGGGACTCTAGGGTGGGGATGGCAGAGCACCTCCATTCCCAGGCGCTTTGTCTACAGACAGTAGCAGAAGAATGTGTTCAGTGGGAAACACAGGCCTGGCAGGTAGGTTTTGGAAGGTGGCACACACTGGGAGAGTCAAGGGAAGGGGAAATATTTACGGGACTGAGAGCGTCTGCTGGAGGTCATGAGTGGTCCATGCTGGTGGGGCCTGAAGATGCAGCCTTGGAGGGAGGGTAGTGATATATTCAGGAACAGGAACGTTGGTGTGGCCAGACCTCTATGGGTGATAGAGAGATGGGAGGCACTAAGGCAGGGCTGTGCTGGTGTGTTAGTCAGGCTTCTTTAGGGGAACAGGATCAATAGGAAACATATGTATAATTATGCAGGGGGAGTATGAGGTAGGCTCACAGGATCAGAGGTCGGAGGGTTGGAAGTGACTCCCAAACTGCTATGTGTCAGATGTGCTGAATTCATGTCTCTCAATAACCAGAGAATGGATATGAGGTGGTTAAGAGTAGGAAAAGTTTGTTGAGAGAACTCTCCTGAGAGACAGGAGGGGTCCTGAGAGTGGGTTGCCACTGAGGGACTTTGTCTTGAGTTTTTTGTAGATGAAAATGATTACATCTTAGACCATTCTGGGCCAACCTGAGGCCAATCTGTGGGGTTACAAGTATAGTAGCTTAGCTGATTTGATCCACAAAGCAATAGGGAAGCAAGGCACAAAGTGAGGGTATATGGTGGGGATCTCTAACTTTGACTTATCTATAACTTCCAACATGGAGAGGTCAAAGGCATTTCAGGGAAAGGACAGGAGTTTGGAGTCTACCTATGCATGTGATGCCTTATCTAGGCTCAGTGGACCAGGTGGTACTAGCTACAGTATAATCTCAATTTGCTGTCTATAGGAAGGCTCGTAGGCCCAGTTGTCTCGTCTCCAGCCCAAATTTTGAAGTGTCTTAGTTTTTGCACTGACTGCTTTGAGGTCCTGATCCCTCTCTGACTGTCTGCTAATTTCTATCTAACTGTAATTGGATCACAGGCAGAAGAATACACAATATCTACACATTGGAGAGCCAGAGCATACAGTAGCTTCTTAGCCTAAGAAGATGAAAGCATCCAAGTAAGGAGAATCAAGAGGACAGCACCAGTCCAAGGTTAAAGGCCTGGACGCTCATAGTAGAGTCATAGGTGTGAGTTAGCACTGGGAGACTGAAGAAACTGGAGACCAAAAATGACAGAGAAGACTGGAGTTCTTCTAGAATGTAAATGCTACTTTCTTCTTTCCCTTTTTATCCTTTTAGGCAGCAAGCCTATTGGTTTGTGCTACTCACTTCCTGGGTAGGTCTTCTTCCCTCATTTACTGGCTGACATGTCAATCATCCATGGACATACCCAGAACTCTGCTTTGCTAACTAATTATTATGTGTTCTTAATACATTCAAGTTGACATCATGATTAAAGATCATAGGTAGTAAACATGAATAACAGCTATTTAAAGCTGAGATGTGTTGCAGCAGCCAATTGCTCTTTGTAAAGCTTACATCCTCCTGTCCTCAAGTTATCAGGAGGAGCCTGAGTACTAGCTGGAAAGAAATATGTAGGGGCTCCTTGATCTCTGGAGAGCCAGTGTTGGCTGACTCCACCTTGCAGGTCAGGAGCAAAGGGAAGGAGTTTGGAAAAGGGCAGGGAGAGGCACTGGAAGGATCTCCAGCAGAGGCTAGAAAGTATCTAGTTTATGTTTGCCAATGAGCCCTGGGGCTGAGCAGCATGGCTTCTACTAGAGTGTGAGGAGCAGACCTAAGACCTCTCCCTCTGGAAACTTGGTGGTGGGCACCCCGGAGCTGTCTTGGTTCTGAGAAGCACAGTCTCAGAGACAAAGAGAAAATCCACCCTCAGACCTCACACAGGGCCAAGGTACCATGGAAGGTCTCTTGTACATTAACCAAACTCCAGCAGCTGCAAATTAAATCTGACGCACGCTTTTCCCAGTGGACCTCTTTTGCTGGAGTAAGTTAATGATGGCATGAGCCTTAACACAAGTTTTGGGGACTTTTGTCAGCTTAAGGAAGATCTTTAATACTCCTTAAATATATTTTCCTGTAAGTAATAGAATCATGGCAGAGAAACGAAGCTATCTGTCATGTAAAAGTCAGCAGCACACAGAGCAGGCGTGAAGTAATGGGGGCCCAGCTACCGGGATACCTGTGCAAATGAAAATTGATTTTCTTGAGAATTCCTTGCCTGGTGAAATAAATTAAATCCACATTTACTTCTATTTGTTTAAAAACCTCTTTGTTAAAATAAGTACAGCAGTATATAGACATAATCTAATAAATTAGAGGAGGATAAATTATATCTAATAACATTCTGCACGGAGCACACATACAGAATGTGAGTGAGGAGGCCCATGGAAGCCACTTAAATGTCTGGATTAATTCTATTTGTAATGGTAAAAGTGACAGCCACATGTGTTTGGGCCTCCTTGAGCGTGTTTTCATTTATTTTTTGCAAATCAGTTTTATTATTATTTTAATTTGGAAAAAGAAAAATATCTATTAGGTTTCTACTTAACTAGAAGAAATGCAAGTTGAACTAGGTCTTAAAAGTTAATGCAGCTTGAATGGGGCACCAGTTCTTACAAACCACCCTAATGAGAGGCAGATGAGAACGCAGAGTGCTGTCTTCCAGTCTGCACCAGGCTCCCATCCTTCAGGCTTCCTGCTCTCTCCCAATAAAAATGGAGCTTGAGCAGGGCATGGTGGCTCATGCACGTAATCCTGGCACTCTGGGAGGCTGAGGCGGGAGGACCACAAGTTTGAGTCTAGCCTTAGTGACTTAGCAAGATCTGGTCTCAAAATAAAAAAGGAGGCTGGGGTTGTAGGCACTGGGAAGACCCTCAGTTTGGTCTCTAGTATTTCAAGAAAAAAGTAGGGAGGGGCGTTTGAAGAAGTAGAGAGAGTTGCACAGCATCTGGGAGGCACATGGCATGTGTGACTGTGTGTGCATCCCAGGGAGGCACTGAGGCCGGTAGGGCAGAGGAGCTTATTTTATCGGCTGCATTTATTAGTGTATTTTAATCCCACGGCAGGTGCACATAAAGATGAAATTGTTGTCTCTAGGGTGGCTCTGAATTCACTGGGAAATATCAGCACAGCACAGCCAAGTGTGGTGCGCATGCGATTGTAATCCCTGGCCTCTGGGAGTCCGCGGTATAGGAAGATGGCAAGTTTAAGCCCTGCCTGGATAACTTAATGACTTAGTGAGAACTTGTCTGAAAATCAAATAGGGCTGGGCCTATAGTTCAACGCAAAGGCCCTGGATTCAATTCCCAGCACTGCAAAACAAACAGCAACATAGAACTAAAACAACGAGAACAAAACCACCACTGCGGGGTGCACGTCGTGTTGAGATGCGGCAGAGATGGGGAAGAGCACGCGTGGGGCCTGTGTGATTGCCTGGCACAGAACAGCTGCCATTCATGTCGTCCTAACACGCCGCTGCTCCCTTTTACGGATGAGGACATGGAGGTTAGAGTCTGACTCCAAAGCCCATGATCCCGAACTGCCTCCTTATTCTTGGCTCTTTGCTTTTACTTTTCTTTTTAGTACTGGGGGTCAAACTCAGGGCACTCTACCACTGAGCTATATCCTCAGCCCTTTCTGTTTTTTATTTTAAGGCAGGTTGTTGCTAAGTGGCCTAGGCAGAACTTGAACTTGGAATCTTCCTGTTTCAGCCTCTTTCAGTGGTGGGATGACAGGCACACATGTGTGTTGTTTTTTGAAGAGTGTGAAACTGACCTGCTTGGGTTCTGTTTCCACTAAGTAAGGTCACTCACTTCCCAGTCCCTCATTTTGAGTTCTGCCTTTCTGGATTCCCTTTGAGCTGTTCATGATGCAAGTTTATACACTGCTGACCTTCAGGCCTAACCAGGGTCAGACAGGTCCAACCTGAGGAACCTGAGAGGCTGGACTTTCAGGAACTGAAAGCAGGAGGGGAATGCTCAGACCTGATGGCCTCCTGCAGAGGCCACATGATGTGGGTGCTCCCTGTGTCACTACCTGCTGACCCCAGCCTCACCTGTCTCCAGTGCCCAGTGTCTTCCACATCGCCAGGAGGGGCAATGTAAGTTCCATACCTGACCCAGTGAGCAGGAGGGAGCTGGCTGGGCACCAGGAGCTCAAGTTCACAGGGCTGCCAGGCAGGTACCAGGCAGCCTGGAGAACCCAAGACTGAAAGATGAAACCCCTCCACTGAGTCCTGAAAAGTGGCTGGGGTGGGGACAGGAGTCAGATCACAGGGGCCCCTTGGGCCAGGGCCAGAGCCCTGGGAACAGCGGGCACTCATTGCTGAAGTTTCCCATGGTGGGTGCAGAGGGACGGATTTGCACTTAACCCACAGGCTGTAGTGGGGAACAGGTGGGGCCTAGAGGTGGGGGAACTGGGGAAGAGGCTTTTGCAGGGTCAGAGAGAAGGGAAGGGTATTGGGAAGAGGCGGGGGCAGAGCAGGTTGTGTGGGAAGGGATCTCGGGACTCACTAACTCCCTGAACTGCAGTCACAGAGGAGGCAAGAGAGGAAGGAAAGATGAGCTCTGGCGAGCAGGGGGCTAAAGTAACACCCGCCTGCAAGAAGCATCTCAGCTGGGCCTATAAAAATGTCCTCCTTGGAGATGGGTGTGGTGGGGCCCAACCCCCTGGGAGGGTGAAGCAGGAGGATCACAAGGTTGAACCCAGCCTGGGTAGCTTAGCAATGTAGTAAGACCATGTCTCAAAATTAAAAAAAAACAAAAAAAAACAAAAAGTGTTGGGGATGTAGCTCAGTGCAAAAGTCCTGAAAAAAGTAAGTCCTCCTGGATGCTGGCTCCCAACCCCCCGATCTACTCTGGGACTCTGGAGCACCAGAAGTTCTTACTCTCTGAAACCAGGGCCTCTAAAAGGTGGCTCTCCATAGCCTTGTCTGCCCCATGGCTGGGCTGTCTGTCCCTGGGGCCCCTGAAACTCTTCTTTCATCTGGCCGGCCTTATTTGACCTTCCACTTCCAGATCTGTGGTGATTCTCTCCAGGTCTCTCTGGGCCCCACATACTGCCCAGGGCCCATGGCTGATGCACCCAAATTCTGTGACCTCCCACATGGCTCTCCTTGTACTTCTGCAGAATGACCTTGGCCATGCCCCGGAAGGATGTGGAGTCCAGTTCCTTTCCCTGGGATTTGGCCAGCCTTGGGGACCTGGTTGTTTCCAGTAGACATGACCAGTAGGACGTGCAGCCAGAAGTCAGATGTGGATAGCGAAGCCTTTAGCTGGTTCCAGCCCTCAGCCATGGGAGTCACCTCAGTCATGTTCCCAGCAATTGTTCCAGACGCCAGGGAGAAGCCAGCCCTGCTGGGCTCTGAACATATGAAATGGTGATTATTCTACGTCCTCATAAAATAATACTCATTGCCACTCCCTCTCCCTTGCTAAAAGAATACTGATTTTGTTGGAGGTGGTATGTGCCCAGCTAAATGCTGGTTTTCTCAGTGTGCTTCGCAGCTGGATAACCATATGACACAGTGGAAGGTTCTGGGAATCTTTTTCTCTCCTATTAAGAGGGCACAGTAAGGCTTGTCTTTCCTTCCCTTTTCTACCTAGAATGAGAACATGATGGCTGGTGGTGCAGCAGTTGCTTTGTGATCCTGTGAAAAAGGCCAGGAGATTTTTTAATACTTCAAACATGGGCTTGTTCAACATTATTGAGAGGGTGAACATGTGTAGCTGCTGTTTCTTGGCTCTTTCTGTTAGGTGGAGGAAATAACTCCCTTTTGTTTTGAACCTCCGTGGCCCAGACTGAGTTCCTGGTTGGGTCTGGGCTCATCTGTGTTATTCTTCTTTTCTTAGAGCTTATCTCCACACCGAGCCATCAGCTCTGTGTGGGCAGGGGCCATGGTTGTCTTGTTTCCCAGCTTATGGAGTAGCCCTGAGTCTGATATATTGGAGATAACCAAATATTTGTTGAATGTTATTGAATAAATAACAGACATTGAAGGTTTTTAGATAGAAGCAGAGTCTCAGAGACATTCATAGCCTGACAGCTCATGGGTGAGGACTCTGGGGGGAAGGGTTTCATCATGAAGCCTCTTGGTCTCTTCCCTGCTGTCCCCAAGGTGGCCGGAAGCCTCCCTTCTCTGCAGTTGGCCTGGGGTGAGGTATTAGAAGCTCCCTCTGTGTATTCCCTTTCCTGTGGTCCTCACAGATGTTAATTTGGTGCCTTTCATGTGTCACACCGCAAAAATCCAACCTTGTCATTTTTCTCGACCTCACCTGAAGAAGAACGTGTTCCAAGGCAGGGGAAGTCCAGGTTTTTTGTTCTGTTTTGTTTTGCTTGGCTTGGCTTTTGGCTTGCGGGCTTTATTCTGCTTTGCATACAGATGTGGGTCATCCTTGGGGAATCCATGTGCAGTCAGTTCGCACAACTGTCCCTCTCCATGCATCCCCTTCTGATACTCTCAGTCACAAGTGGCCAGTTAGAGAGCTGACCACACCCTGGCTTTTAGGCTAAATGCCCTATTGTGTACTTTTGACTCTGTAACAGTCAGTAAAAATCTGCTTTTTAAACTTTTTCCTTTGCCTCCTTGTGGAAAAATCCTTTGAAAGTCAGCTGAGGCTGATGATGGGAACGTCATGTCCCTGACTCCTAGGGTGGCCCCAACCGCAGGCTCTGCTGTCCACTGCAAATCAGTGTTCAGCAGCATCCTCTGTTGTATGAGAAGCAGCAGATCTTTGCCACTGTCTTGCCTGGGTTTGACACAGGCCCTGCCTCACATTAGCTGTGTATCCTGGGGCAATTTTCTCAGCCTTAGGGTGACTCATTTTATCCACCTGGTAACCAGGGCTGCAATTGGGTTGCTGATAAACTTTGTTAAAGTATATTCAGTGCAGGGAGCAACTGGGACACAGGCTGCGTGGAAACCATAAATGGAAGTCGTCAGCATCCAGCCAACCTGAGGGCTGGGGCTGGCTAAGCTCAGGGAAGTGGGAGATGTCTCAGGACATGTGATGTCACCAGTGTCTTTGGGCCTTTGTTTCTCCACTTGCAAAATGAAGGAGATGAGGGAGTAGGTTGAGAAGCCCTATGCATTCTCAGAAGACACGGAGAATGAGGATGTAGAATGTTGTCTTTTGTTTTTTCCTTTTTTTAGATTGAAACGTTGAATCCAGAGCCTTGATGGTGAGCTACATTCTCAGCCATTTTTATTTTGAGACCAGTCCTCCCTAAGTTGCTCAGACTGGACTTGAACTTATGATCTTCCTGGTTCAGCTTCCCAGAGTACTGGAATTACAGCTGTGCACCACTAAGCTTGGCTGTGTAACAGGCACTTTAAGTTGACTGGCTGAACACAGTAGAAGTTTTACATGGCAGGTATGTCTGCTTTGTTGTTAGGAGGGATGACTTTTTGAACTTCATTCTTACAGCCAAACAACTTTGACTGGCTATAAGCAGCTTAGAACTAATTATCTGCTTTTTCAGGGCTTCTGTGTCATTGCTGTGTGGTTCATGAGCATGGTAGGAGATGGCTTCATGTGACAAGGGGCTTCATGTAAACACGGAGGCTGGAGCTGAGGCACTGATGAGCAGCCCTGGAGCTTTGCTGTAGTTGGGCATGTTCTGGCAGAGCTGGAATGGGGTTGCCACAGATCATTGTCTGCAGAGAAATGTTGGCATGGAGGGCAGGGAACAAAGAGAAGGACTACGATTTTAACATGATAATCTGAGTGGGCGTGGTAGCACAGGCCTGTGGTCCCAGCACTCTGGGAGGCTGAAGCAGAAGAATTACAAATTTGAGCCCAGTCTGGGCAACTTAGTGACTTAGTAAGACCCTGGTTCAAAATAAAGTAAAAAAGTACTGTAACATAGTTCGGTGTAAAGGACCTGGGTTCAGTTCCAGTACCAGAAAAAAAAAAATTCTTGAAGTGGCTTGTGTCATCTGGGAATCCCACGAAAGAGGATGCCACAGTGCTCACAGAGGCCCTGCTGGCTGCCGGGGAGAAGCAGCAAGGAAGCCACCTCTGCCTCCCGCTCCCCTCCTGACACATGAGCAGCTGGACATGACACAGGCTGAGATGATAATAACTGAAGCAGGGAAGCAACCCGACATTTATGTTATCTGATCAGCTTTGCAGGTCTGGGGCCAGTCGCCTGGGCAACAATGTAGAGGGTAACAATATGCAATATAGTAATGATTGTGGCTTCCTACTGTCCTTTTACTGTTTTGTTTTGTTTTGTTTCATTTTAGTGTTCTGTTTTACTCCCTTTAAAATATCAATAAAAGAGGAAGCCATGCTGCTATGAGGTCTTCTCCTTTAAACCTCTCGTGCCAGAGTGGGACCTCGCTTCCTCCTCCTGAGCTGAGTATAGCATAGGCCCTGGGAGGGCATGGGAGGAGGTGACTCTGAAGACTCCAGAAGCACCCTGCGTCTCTCACTCAGCCACATTATTTAGATAATTATCTAAGACATGCATTTGAAGGAGATTTGACCTCTCTCACTCCATGTATAAAGCTAAATTCAGGGTAGATCACAGCTTGCAGTACAAAATAAAGAACCACAGAAGCTTCTAGAGCCAGGGTCAGCAAACTTTCTATAAAGACCCAGGGAGCAACTATTGGAGAACTTGCCAAGCATCCAGTCTTTGAAACAGCCAGAAACAACATGCAAATGAGCAGGCCTGGTAGGGTTCCAATAAAATCTTACTTATAAAAACTGAAATCTAAATTTCATACATATTTTTCCCATAGAATAACATATTATTCTATGGGCTAGTCAGCTTTCTATTGATATAACAAAATACTTGAGATAACTTTTAAAGCGAAAAGGTTTATTCTTGCTCACAGTTTTAGAGGTTTCAGTCCATGAGTGGTAGGTGCTATTGTTCAGGGCCTGTGGCCAGGCAGCACCACTGTAATAGACAAAACTGGTCACTTCATCACAGGCCAGGGAGATAAAAGGGAAAGAGTCCAGTTCCACTGTTCCCTTTGAGGTCACATCCTAAATGTCTTAAAACCCCGCTACATTCTACCTCCTAAAGGTTTCATCACCTCCAACAGATCACCTCAAGAACTAAGGTTTAATGCATGCACTCTTGGGCCATTTAAGGCCCAAACTATAGCACTCTGCCTTTGATATTTTTCAGCCACTTGAAACTGTAAAAATGTTCTTAGCTCGGGAGCCATACAAATGCAGGGGGCATGCTACATCCAGTTTACAAGGTACAGCTTGCTGATTCTTGTTTTATAAGGAAACACAGGAGAAAGTTTCACAACTTTGCGGTTGGCAAAGGTTTTTCTGATCAAGATATGAAAAGCACAAACATAAAAGAAAAAAAGAAAAGTTGAACTTCATCAAAATTAAATATTGCTGCTCATTGAAAGACATTTAAGAAAATGAGATCCCATGGGTCTGTTTTTAGCTGCTCTGTAGACTGCTGAGTTACATGGGGTCTGCAGGATGATTTCCTGGGCCTGGAGATGTGGATTTGCCCTAAATTCCATTCACTTGGAAACCCAGAGCCTGCCCTGCTCATGTGCTCATACTGGAAGGACATCAGGGACAGGGCACCCAGCTCTGTGGCCTCTTAGCAGTATCATTTCCAAAGCAGATGTGTGTTTTCCAGAGCCTCCTGGCAGTCTGGAGCTTGGGACCAGGACAGGAGTGGACCTGGAGCTGAAAGTGGCTGTTATCTCATGCACACACCATGCTCCCTTCATGTGGCCTCCTCTATTGATTCCTATTTAACGATGATGGATGTGGCTCCTGGGCCTGTTCACTGATGAATCCAAGCTGTCTATCAAACAGGAGAGACAGGGCAGGAGAGGTGAATTATTATTCCAAAGCATAGCCATTAGATTAATAGTAAGCTCCAGTAACGCCATTGACTTAGGGGATCAATGGGACAATGGGGCCAGGCTGCCTCCAGATAAGACGGCTGCTTCTGGTCACATCCTATTCATGCATCGTATGTGTTCACTCTGTCCTGATGACTTTCGTTCCTTGAGCCCAGCCAAGTGAGCTGATTATATCTTTAAGGCTGCACATCAGTGCTACACACCACCGGAACCATCATCCTCCACATTTGCTCCATCTTTTTCGACGTGACCACCAGGAAAATGAGAGAAAACTGCTGATTCATGTTGGAGCACAGATAGATTTCATGACTTTTCCAAAAGAATTTTTTTTTTAGAAAAAAAATCTGCCACCAATGTTTTCTGTAATTTGGGAAGAGTGGACAGCAAACTTCAGGAATAAGTTTCCCAAATGGATTTCCTGTGCCTGCCAATGCACATTTAGCTTTCTCAAGTTATAGTTTGTCAGCAAAGTGACTTTAGTTGATGTCTTTAATTTTTTTTTTTTGATACTGGGGATCGAACTCATGACCTAGTGCTTGCCAGGCAGGTGCTCATGTCTTATGCTGCTGAGCTAAATCCCTGGCCAATGTCTTTACTTTTTTATCTCCTGGATTTATGATGAGGTATGGGGAGAAGGAGCCTTCACTCCCTTTTGGATGTAAGGAAATGATCCCCCAGTTCCATGGCAGAGAGAGCTGAGTGAGGTAAAGGGTGGAGGTGTTAGAAACATGGGCAAGGTGGTTGCTGACAGCTGCATGGGAATTTTACATGTGTGACTCACGAATGAACTATCCAATGTCTAAGAGTCACCAGATGGGGCCCAGCCTTGAGGGATTCCTCTGAGCTGTCACATCTAATCCTGCATCCAGGGCAACTCTTCTTCCACTGAACTCTGGAATTCTTTCCTCTCAGTGGGTCCCTCCTGAACCTGACTTCACTTCCCCTAGCCTTCTGCCATCTTGGTTTGGACCCCAACTCTGAGCCTTTTGTTCCTGAGACTTTCCTAGGACTCCAGTTTTTATCTTGACCTATTATCAACTGAGATCAAACTTCCTCTAGGTCCAGTAAGCTGCAGCACTCCCCGCTCTCCACCTATGTGTTCCACCCAAGCTTCCTGCTTTCCTCTTGCATGTGAGAGGGTCCTCAATGTGGAGGTCCTGGTTAGAGTCAGGACAGATTCAGGCCTCCTCTGGACCAGGCAGCAAATCTCTTTCAAGGATATTGACTCTCCCATGGTCCTTCCATAACTTTATGTTTACAAATGCAGTGGTAGGAAGCTGGCTCCATTCCATGTCCCCTATTGCATATCAGCAATGGTCCTGTTGGGAAGGTTTGTGTTCTACCCATCCTCCACTGTTTTCAGACATCCATATCAGGACTTTCCCCAATCTTTCTTTTGATTCCCCCATTGTACAGCTCATCACCAAACATGCCAAGCCACAGTGATACAAAAGAATAAAACTTAAGCACATGGGTCATAAGTTCTTGACTGTCGTGACTTCATTCTTCTTTCATTTTGAGACTGTAAGACTTATAAAACTGGAAACAATCTGAATGCTCAACAGTAGGGGATGGGTAAGGAATTGACCCACTGTTACTAAACAGTCAACAATCGTGTTATGTTCAAAAAGACAACCTAGCGAATTGAGGAAATACCAAAGGGTGAGAAAGGTGGGTACAAAACAGATCTTCTGCATGATCCCAATTCTGTGGTGCCAGCAGCCTCAGCTAGGGCACTGGCTCACGGGGAAGGAACCCTCTCTACCACCACCGCAAACCTTGCTGGACCAGGCATGGTCCAGGGTGGGAGTCTCTGATGGATGGATTCAAGGTGGTTGGCAGGAAGTCCCATGCCCAGGAAGAGTGGCCACCTCAATCAATCTGGGGGTAGGTGGAAAAGCCTACGTGTCAAGGGGGCGAGTGGGCAGCAGGAATGGAAGGTGGGCATGTCCTCTACAATCTCTGTTTTGAGACCTAGCAATGGCAAACTGCCTCAGGTGGTTGAGGCTCATCTCCATTCTTTTGCATCTGTCTTGATTTTTAAAATGAGATTTTACAGAGGCACCAAATAGACTCACACCATGCTCACAATTTAATCATGTCTGCCTGGTTCCCCTTTCCATCCTTCCCCCAGCATGTTCCCACACTCATCCAGGAGAGGGCTGGGAACTGACCCAGGAATGTGAGTGGTGTTGGCGTCACAGTAAAGAGGGCTGTGGGCTGCCAGGTTAAACCTGAATGTCATATAAAGAACATCATTTTCAGTACATTTTGTTTGTGAGTTTGTTTTTCTTTCGCACTACTGGAGATTGAATCCAGAACCTTCCCACTGAGCTACATCCCCAGCCTTTTAATTTTTTTTTTTTTATTTTGAGACAGAGTCTCATTAAATTGCTTAGTTGCCCAGGCTGGATTTGAACTTGTAAACTTCTTGTCTCAACCTCCCAGAGTGGTGGGATTAACAGGTGTGCCCTATGTCACCCGGCTTATTTTTTAGCTTAAATATTCTTGTTTGCTCTGGTTAGCAGCCCTCCATGTTTACCTGGTATACAAAGCTTGGATTAGGATTTACCACCTCCCTGAGGATAAGGAGATGGAAGAGGGAAGGAGAGACAGAAACAGAGACAGAAACACATGAAGAATCTTCCTAATGCACCCTCCCATGAGCACAGAGCTACCAGGACTTTCCTCCAGTCAGGAAGCCTCTCTGCTACCTGCTTCCCATTGCTTGTTCCCACGCTTTCCTGTTTTGTGAGATCTCCTGTGCTTTCTGCTATTAAGCTAGATTTGTACATCTGAACTTCAGCCCCACTCCCTGACTCCCCGGCTCCCAGGCACCAGCCCTCACCCAACCTCTAACAGGCCCTGACAGCTTCATCCCCAAAG
This sequence comes from Hydrochoerus hydrochaeris, assembly GCA_004027455.1. NCBI lineage: Eukaryota > Metazoa > Chordata > Mammalia > Rodentia > Hydrochaeridae > Hydrochoerus > Hydrochoerus hydrochaeris. The sequence goes on along the minus strand of PVLA01000155.1, from coordinate 356,861 downwards.
CTTCTAAACAACAGAATTCTGGAAACTGCTTTCACCATACATTAACTCCTACCTTTCTCATGTTGAGGGAACCGGCAGGTACCTCATACCAAATAGGAGCTGTTTTCCCTTGGCTTTTGCTTTCAGATAACCTGACATGCAGTGAAATCTCTGGGTCACATGCACCTGTCACATCAACCTGGAGCTAAGAACTGTGGGATTTCAGGGGTGGTGAAGCCTACATTTGCCAGGAGGGAAGGCAGAGAGGTCCCCTCTGAGTCACCAAAGGACTTGCTTATTACTTTGGATTTACTTAAAAATAATGATTGTTTTAAGCCAGGTAACCGTGGCACACACTGATGATCCCAGCCACTCTAGGAAGCTGAGCTAGGAGAATTGTAAATGCCAGCACAGACTGAGAAATTTAGCAGCTTAGCTAGATCTTGACTCAAAATAAAAGGGCAGGGATGTAGTTCAGATAAGGGTTCAATTCCCTGTATCCCCCTCCCAAATAATTTTCTTAAAAAGTTATAATTATAGGCAATGAACATTTACAACAAATTGTACTGCCTGGTGTTTCAGAGAATGGCTACGATTTCAGGACTGGGAGGTGCTTCAGGTTTAATTGGCCCGGCTGGTATGTGCTCTGTAAATACACAGGAGGTTCCTTAGATTTTTGGAAATAGAGGCAAAATTCTGGGGCACAACTGAGCTGGGGATTGATAGTGTCAGTGACCCTAGAGGGGAAGGGCTCAGGAAGGAGGACTGAAAACCAGAGATATTTTGGGGTCAGGAGACTTGAAACCCACAGTGAAAATTACATGATTTTGTTACAACAGAATAATTATGATGCAAGGTTTGGTGTCTGATGGCCTGGCTTCAAGTCTCAGCTCTGTCATTTGCTGATGATACAGCCCTGACCTTGCTGAGCTGCAGTCTTCCTCTCTGTAAAATCAGGCTGGTAATGGTAACAATTTGCACATGGATGCAAAGAATACAAGCCCCAGCTCATCCATCTCTGATGGTATCAACTCCATGACATACAATTGTAATATGGCTACCAATCAGTCCTGGAGCAGAAGTATCCTCATAGAGAGCAGGCAGGCACCTGTAACTTCTGAAAACCTCCACAGGACACAAAAACCCTCCTTTCTCAGTAGATTCCATTAAAATTTCCCTCAGGGTTTTGACTTAGGTACATAATGTGACCATATCTGAACAAAGCATAGTCCAGAGGATGAGGACAAGTGGATTATATCAGGTCTGAGATAACTATGCTTTCTTGAGGCCAGAGGTAGATTTAGCCCCAAAGAACATCCTGAAGATCAGGAGGCTCACTGAAGGTCAAGAGAATTCAGGGAGCTGATAACTGCTAAGTACCAGGTAAGCGCTGAGCACTCATTAATCTCAATGAAACCTGGTTAGTCAACAATCATACAGAAATACTTATTCTCTCAAGAGTGTTTATGTCCATAGCCCTTTATCACCATCATCAGAAACTGTCATTGGTTGAAGGCCATTGCTGTTTCACACCTACATTTACTCCTTGCATCAATTGTGACACAGGACATTGCTAGTTGGTCACCCCAAATACACTTTCTGCTTGTACCCTAATATAGAGAATCCCAAGATTTTGCTAAGCATAGCAAGGCACTAAGTTTTAAAAATCTGAATTAATAAAACAAAAAAATCTTATTATTTAGGTGTAAATATCTAAAAGCCAGAAACATATAGAAATAGAAATAAAATGTCCTATAAATGGGACAGGTAAATAAAAAAACATACATTTCAAGACTCCTTTGCAGCTAGGAGTGATTATGTTACACATTCTGGCCAATGAAATGAGAGACAGTGTTAGAGACTTTGGGAAATGTTTGCTTCCTTACTCCATTTTTTTGTTTGTTTGTTTCTTTCCTCTTCTTCCTGTTCTTGACATTGTAAGCAGCTGTGGAAGAGTAGCTCTATTATGATCATGAATATGGAAAGCATCCACTATCACAATCACTTTCTCCAGTCTGGGACAAAATACCCAACATCTACAATTTCAGCTTGAATTTTCAGTCCATGATTGGGTGGCTCCAAGGCAGGGAGAGCATAGTAGAAGGATCTGGAAAGGGGTCCACTTCATGGTGGTCAGGAAGCAGAGAATGAAGAGAGGAGAGTGGGCGGGAGATACAGCCTTCCAGGTCATGCCCACAATGACCTTCCTCTTATAACCAGGCCCTGCATCCTAACAGCATTAGCAATGAACTATTCAGTGGATCAATTCATCAATGGATATGATGCCTCTGTTATATAATTACCTTCCAAATGCTCAACCTGTAAATACATGAGGCTTTTGGGGGAATATTCTAGAGCTATGTGGAATAACACCCACTTAGAGGGAGAGAGAAAAAGGAAGGCATTTGGGACACTGAGAAGGATATTGTGGAACAGTCTGTCAGCCTGGCTGCCTCCTGCAGATATTACATTGTATGCTGATGGGGAAAAATCGCCCTTTGTGTCTGAGGCACTGAAGTTGGGTGTCTGCTATCTGCTTAATAGGAGACTGTACAGCCAGAGAATGCAAGCCTTAGAGATGTGAAACATTTCTCTGAAGCCAGGATTTCAAACAGGCCCTAACACCAGTGCTCTTGCATTGAAAAGGGTAGGAATTTTGTTACACACAGCAGCATTCATCAGCTTTGAGGATGTGATGCTTAGTAAAATAAACTCATCACACATTGGAGGCTCCTAGGTCATGAAGGTGGAGGGTCACATGGTAGGTGGTAGGGGCTGGGGAAGGAGATGGAGAACTGGTATCTAATGGGTACAGGTGTTGTTTGGAAAGATGGAAGAATTCTGGAGATGGATGGTAGTGATGACTTCACAGAAAGACAGGTGTGCTTACTGTCATTGTACTGAAAACTTAAAAATGGCTAAGAAGTGGGGGTGAGGGTATAACTCAGTGGTAGAGCCCTTGACTAGCATGTATGAGGCTGTTGGCTCAATTGCCAGTACTTCTACCCCTAAAAAGATTAATGTAAAAATATTTAAGGTGGTTTTATGTTATATAGATTTTACCATGCTGAACTGAATACTTAGAAGTGGCTAAAATGGTAAATAAAGTTTATATTATATATATTTTTTGCTACAATAAGAATGGTGGGGAAATTTTAGCAAAAACAAAACCAAAATTTAATAAACCCAATCAATAGTCCCTACAGTGGCTGCCTCAGGGCAAGTGTGAGCTTGTTGAACCCCTACCTTGTGAAAGATTCTAAGCCCCCTTTCTACTGGGTCTCTGCTTCTGGGGTGAGCAGCTAGGTGCAGGGCCAGGGCTTCTGCTGTAAGGCTGTGCCAGGACTAGAGGCAGGTTTGGCCTTTATTTGCAGACCGGAGGAAAAGGCCACCTTGCCTGCATCTCTGGAGTCAGATCTCTGTTGTGTAGAACAGAGACAACTGTGAACAGAGAGAACCAGGCAGAATCTTTCTCCATCTGGGAAGGAGCTATTTCCAGAGTGCATACATTAACATTCAAGACTCCCCTAAAATATTCAAAGTGTCACCAAGGTCCTGATTTGGGGAGATGTTCTCCTTTCTCTGTGTGAAAATGTCAGTGCTCTGCTTCCTGAGTGCAGCCCACAGCTCCTGTCTCCGGGCATTGTAATTAGGACAAAGGGTTTACAGTCTCTCCTCTCCCTTTGAGTGAAGGGGATACTTACAGAAGAATAAATGAAGACAATTTCCTTCCCTGGTGCTCAAGACAAATCTCTGTAGCAGGAGGATATGGAGAGAAAGAGACCAAGGTCAATTTGGAACAGTGGCTCTCAATCCTGGCTGCCCCATAGCCCACCCACTAGGGAAGTTTCACAAATGCTGGAAGCACCTAGGACACACCTGTGGCCAATTCAGTGCCAATCTCTAGGGCTGCGATGGTGAACCTAGGGCACATGTGCCATATTGAGCTTGCAGAGCCCACTCTGCGATGACAACACGAATTGTATGAGTTGTTTTTTTGTAAACTAATACATCCGTATTCAGGTTTAATTGCAGTATTGGCATTTTGCAACAAACAAGTGAGTTTTGGGCTGCACTTGGTCTCTGAAGGCTTGCCATCTCTGGGACATCAGTAGCTTTTAAAGTTTCCTGAGTTGTTGCAAACATGGAAACCAGTCCTTCAGGATCTTTGCTACTTGGCTTGTGGTTATGGACTGTAGTATCAGTATCACCTGGGCTGGTCAGGAGACCAGCACAGGTCCTGCCCCAAGCCTCCTGAACCACAGGTTGCTTATCAGCTGCTGCAAGCCACCAGGATCTCAGTGATCCATGTGCCTATCAGGGAGCCTTGTGTTAGGTCCCTGTCAGAAGGAAACTCGATTATTGTGTTGTTGACCGCCCCAAGCCTCATTGCCCTCAACTCTAGTCAGTTTCTCTCTGACTTCCCCCTCCTTTAGGGAGACATGGGCTGGTGATATTGGCCATTTGCAGAGATGATGTGGGTCCTCAAATTTAACTCTAACTTTGGGACCATTGTGCCACAAAGGGTTGATTGTATATGGGTCTTTGCAACTATTCTGGTCCCAACCTGTTGGGCTAGCTGATTCCAAGGCTGTAATGATTAATAATCTTAATTTCTTGATAACCTATTATGTGCCCAGTGCCTGGCATATAGTACTTTATTTAATCCTTTTGGTGACCAAATATTATCATCTCTGCCTGACAGATGAGGTAGCAGAGGCTCAGACAATGAATCAACCTGGCTAACGAGTTCACGAAGGTGCTGATAAGTAGTAAGCAGAAAGTGGCTGGTTTCTCTTTTTCCTAGTGCACTCCGGAGCTTCTGGGGAGGGAGAAGAACAAAATAGATGAGGGGAAGAAGTCAGAGGAGGAATGAGAGGACAGCAGGGAGCCCAGCTGAATAGGAAGTGAGTCCCAACTCTCAGCTGCCAGGGACAGAAACCCAACATGCTCTCACATTGCCACAGGGTCTATAATTGTTAGAACACTGCTTTTGAAAAGGCTATCCTGCCTCCCACCAAACTGGGAGTTGATCACCTGTGTAAAGGCTCATTTAAGGACTCTCCCTAGGCAAGTGCCATAGTACTGCGTTCATTACACCCTACCCCTAACATATCCTTACTGTGCTGTCACACTGTTTTAATTCCTGTAACTTTACAGTAAGTTCTGGAATTGTGTATTATACATACTCCAACTTTATTTTTTTTCTTCAAAATTGTTTTGGTAATTGTTAAGTCTTTTGAATTTCCATATACACATTAAGACCAGCTTGTCACTGTCTCCAAAAAGGTCAGCCAGGATTTTAATAGGGATGGCACTCAATCTGAGATCCTTTGGGGAGATTGACATCTTAATAATATTAAAGCTTCCAATTCATTAATATTAATCATTATGACACTACTTGATTTGTATTTTCTTTATATTTGTTTATATTTTCTTTAACTTCTCTCAGCAATGTTTTATAGTTTTTTCCCCCAGTACTGGGAACTGATCCTCGGGTTTTCACACTGAGTTAACATTCCCAGCTCTTAACTTTTTTTTCTTTTTAATTTCAACACAGGGTCTCACTAAATTGTCAAGTTGTCCAGGTTGGCCTTGAACTCTGATCCTCCTGTCTCAGCCTCTCAGAGTGATGGGATTACAGGTGTGTGTCACCACACCTAGTGCTGGTTTACAATTTTCAGTGGACAAATCTTACATTTTTTTCTTACAAAATTCATTACAAAGTGTTTTATTCCTTCTGTCAAGAATGACATTCACGATCTTTTGCTAAAATGACCTATTGCGAATGAACTTTAAAAAATTTTTCTTCTCCAGTTACTCATTACTAGTCTAGAAATTTTGAATGGTTTTTAACTTTTGATCCTGTGTCCTGCACACTTACTAACTATACTAGTTCTAGGGGCAGGTATGTATAAGGTGTATAAATTCCTTAGGATTTTCTCCCAGCAACATGTTGCCATCTGTGAATAAAATTTTTACTTCTTCTTTTCAAATCTGGATGTTATTTATTTATTTAGCCTTATCCCACTGGATGGAGTGGGGAGAATGGGTTTCTTTGCCTGGGTTCCAAGGGCTGGGAAAGTAGTCAGTCTGTTATGATGTCTGCTCTCAGCTGTGGGCTTGTGCTTGTCTTCTTCAGCTGGGGGACGCCCCTGCATCCTTGTGTGTTGATGGCTTTTCATGAATGGGTGCTGGATTTTATCAAATGCCTGTTACGTGTCTGTGGAGAAGATTTACCATCTGAGTGTGCCATCTGGTGCCTTTGGATCCTCACTGACAAAAAGCCTCACTTCAAAATTGCAGGTCTGTGCCAGAGCTGAGTCCCTCATCTGCCTCGGGAAGGATGGCGCTGACTTGGAATCCACACTCCCAGCTTTAGAATGATGCCCACCAATAATGTGATACTCCTGCCTCCAAAAGTAGAGCTAAGTCTCCTCTCTTCAAGTGTGGACTGGCCTTAGAGACTCTTTCCTATCAAATAGAATGAGGCAGAAAATGTGGAATGTGATTCTGGGGGTTTCACAGAGCGGGTCTGGAGGATTCTGCCCACATCCTCTCTTGATCCCTCACTCTGGGGAAGCTGGTACCATATTATGGGAGCCCTGAAGCAGCTCCACAGAAAGGTCCATGGGGGCAACCTCGGTGACAGAGGTGAGATCCTCAAGCCATCTGGCCACAGCCCTAGCTGACCTCTGACTCCAATCCATGGGCCGCCCTGAGCTGGATCCTTCCAGGGAAGCGGAGTTCCAGCCCCCACATAGCCTAAAATTCTTGTGTCAAGCTACTCTGTGCTGGAGAGATTTGTTTCTCAGTGATTGAAAACGCAAGGGCCATTGCCACGTCCTCTCAGAATTTATTAAATTCGGAACGTGGGGGACCTTTTGGAAGTGAGGTGCTGGATGGGAAATATTCCTCAGGAAGACAGCTTGGTGGACACATGTATGAAGACACCTTGCAGGTGATGAGTGTGGCATGGATGGTCACTGTTGCTAGGAGCTTCCTCCCGGTGGCCCTCAGTAGCATTTTTAGTTTTTCAGTAATGGGGATTGAACTCAGGGACTTGGCATGGAACTACCCCTCCAATCCTTATTTAAAATAATTTTGAGATATTTATTGTTAGATTGTCCAGGTTGGGATCGAACTTGCAATTTTCCTGCCTCAGCCTCTCAAGAGTGCCAAGATTACAGGCGTGCACCACCACGGCCAGCACAGCGCCATCTTGTGGAGATCCTTCCTTCTCCCAGCATGCCAGGACTTTGATGATTTGTGTTCTGAGCAGGAATCCTGCCTGGGTCACCCCCTTTCAGGACTGACCTGCTGCCCTGGAGATGATGTTGACACACATTCATCTCCCATCAGTTGCTTTTTCTAGAATGCCAGCCAAGGGGGACGGACATACTCTGCATTGTGATCACATCGGGTGGGTGATCTGCTTTCTAATGACAAGTCCCTGCTTGGCCCCTTCTATGGAAAGTTTCACCCAGGAGGACAGATCTGAAGCATCATGTCAGAGGTTATAGAAGCATTTACACAGCAAGTGAGGTCTTGGTTAGCAATTCAGTGGGGGGGGGGAAAAAAGAAAGAAGGAAAAAATGATTTGCCACAAGCTGCCATCCTGTACTGTTTCATGCATACAAAGTTGAATGTAAGTTTCTGCCTTCCGAGAAGAGGCCAGTTACCACTGATAAGCAGGAGTTCACCATCCCTCTATTTGCATGTAAATTAAACCTGGGTTCCTCTTCTTCCAGGGGCAGGAAGGGTTGGTTGGTTGAGCTGAGAGGCTGCGAGCTCTTCTCAAGATGCCTTGTATATTTGTCAGAACATTTTAGATCCTAGTGATAGAAACCCAACTCATCCCACATAGCCCAAACAAAAACATTCTCATCTGTCTAATTAAACCTCAAAGGTGGACATGGCATTAGTTAAAAAGGGAGTGCAAATGCTATCTTCTATTTCCTCTATTCTCTAAATTAAGTGCCTTCCTTCTAAATCCATGTCAAACTGGAACTCACATCCAGGTCCCCTGCTGTGCCTTAGCTCAAACTGTATCTATGGCCAGTGTAAGCTACTAATGGGACGCTTTCCATCTATTCCTGCTTCCTTGTGACTTATTCTTCATGTGATTGTCACAGGTATCCTTTTAAAGTGAGATTCGGGTTTCATCCCTGCCCTGCTGCATAGCCATCTCTCATTTTCAGGATAAATCCTCAAATCCAGCTGGATTTGGTGGTGCACACTGGTAATCTCAGCACTCTGGGAAGCTGAGGCAGGAGAATGGAAAGTTTGAGCCCAACTTGGACAACTGAGTGACTTAGTGAGACCTCAGAAAAGGGCTTGAGGTGTACCTCAATGTGAAGGGCCTGGGTTCAATGCCAGTACAAACAAATACCCAAATCCTGATGAGTGGCATGATGCCACTCAACCTATCTCTCTCCCTGCTCTGCAGACATTTTATCTTTGGTATTTTACTCCTTGGCTCCTTCCGACTCCATGGCCTTAGCACAGATCATTTCCTTTGCCCAGCATTTTTTTCTTCTTCCTTTACCAAGTGAGTTTCCCTCACTCTAGAACTTATCTGAGAGCTTTCAAAGACTTCCAGGAATGTGTTGGCATTTCTCCTTTGCTCACCTTCCTTTCAGTGTGGGTGACACTTAGAGAGGTTCTTCCAGTACACAGGACATGGTGGAAGTGACTTCTGTGGCTTCTGAGCTGGCTCCTCTAGATATGGTGCCACCTTCCCCGTTTCCTATCCCGGACTGCCTCCTTGATCAGATGCCAGCTGCCACACTGCCAGGACACTTTTCCTCTGGAGGAGCCCATGTGGTAAGGGACCCAGCCCTCCTACCCATGGCCATGTGGCCCCTCAAGTGATCTGGAGGTGACACCTGCAGCCCCCATACGCCTTCAGATGCTGCTGCTATTTCCAACTAGTAAGTGTGGGGTTAATTCATAGCATAGCAATAGACAACAGATATAGTAACATTACTCTTACATTATTGTCTCTTATGGCAATTATGTTGTATACAGTTAAATAATTAGCTGTGGGATTTATTGTTTAGAAAGGTCTGTAGCTGCCCCTGCTCTGGCCTCAGAATATCAACTGGGCAAACAGCAACTGGTGAGCAGTCGAGCCTGTATAGGAGGCAGTTTAATGACTAGCTGAAAGCTCACTGGGTGGGGGTGTCCTGGGGATTGAACCCAGCACTTCCACATCTCCAGCCCTCCTTAATTTGTATTTTGACACAGAGTCTCACTATGTTTTCTAGGTGGGACTCAAACTTGCAATCCTCCTGATTTAGTCTCCATGTGTGCTGGGATTCTAGAGATGTGCTACCATGGCCAGCTTGAAATCTATCATTTTTATACTCCCTTTGTTTCTAAGACAAAATCATTTTCTATAACTGTCATGCAATAGATATTATTTGAAGTCAGTAAAATATCTCTTGTACACATTAAAATGTGTATATTTCCAGCAAAAATATGACACTTCTGTCAGTTCTCCTTCTGTTCTGATGTTTTCAGCATTAAACAAATAAAAACTCCGACTGGTCACAACAAATGGAATTAAAGTAGCTCAAATTCTGTTTCTTTGTCTTCACAAGAACTGATTATTTCAGATCTATTGCTTAAATGTGAGTCAGGTATGGTGGTGTAGATCTATAATCCCAACACTCTGGGACGCTGAAGCAGGTAGAGAGCAAGTTTGAACCCAGCCTGGGGAATTTAGAGACTTAATGAGAGTCCTTCATAGAATTTAAAAAGCTCTCGGGATGTAGGTCAGTGTGAAGGCCCTGCATTTCCATCCCCACTACAGAAAACTACCATCACAACAAAACAAAGCACCCCAGAAATGTGTGAAGCACAGGATTGGAGATCTGAACTGAGGTCTAGGGGATCCAAAATCAGGACCTTGGCGTGCTGAGCTGATCTTCCTCTTCACATAATCCCATCCAGCTGAACCCTGAGCTGGGGGAGGGTCCTCCAAATTAACAGTCACACAGAATGCAAAGGGTATGCAGACAGCAGGCTGTACAACATGCTCATCAGGAGCTATGTCATTAAAACTCAACAGCAACCACAGCAATCTCATAGGACTTAGACCAAGGAGAGAGGTGGAAGCGAGGCAGGCACCATCACTGGGGCTGTGTAAGATTGCTACACATTGCACATGCTGAGAATAAAAAGCAGACAGACTTTTAAAAAAAGTTTTTGTAATAATGGGGATTGAACACAGAGCCTCTACATTGAGCTACATCCTCAATTTTTACCTTTTATTTGACACAGTGTCTTGCTAGCGTGCTAAATTGTCCAGTGTCTTGGTTACTTTCTTGTTGCTGGGACAAAATAACTCATACTAACAAGTTAAAGGAGGAAAAGTTTATTTTAGCTTACAGTTTGTAGAGGTTTCAGTTTATGCCTGCCTGCTGGCTCCAAGGCAGGGAAGCACAGCAGAGGTGCATTGTAAAGGAGAAACAGTCTATCGTAGGGCAGGCAGGAAGCAGTCAGCAGCAGTGAGCCTTCCTTTCCCTTTTATCCCATTCAGGCTACAAGCTTATTGGCTGGTACCACCTACATCCAGGCTGGGCCTCCCCATCATCCACACCTACAACTATGCTAAACTAGTAAGTGAACTACTCCAGTTATCACAGATCTTTTTTAGTTCCACACAACCATGATCCAGCCACCTCCCAAAAGCCCCACTTATTAGTACATGAGGTTTTTTTGGGGATGTCAAGATATAAGCCATAACACCCAGGTTGAGATCCTCCAACTCCACCTTCTCAAAGTGCTTAAATTTCAGGTATGTACCACCTGTACCCAGATAAAAGCAACTGCTCTTTTAGCTGGTTTTATGACTGTTTTAAGATTCTTCACAGATAAAGTATCCCTTATTGCTGGCTGCATGTCGATGGATCCCCAGAAAAGGCCCAGTGGTGGCTGTCCATCTGTCCTGTGTCCACTGCAGCCTTCTCTGGGGCTTGAGCTTTGAGCTGAGAGAGGTCAGGCATGGAACAGCATAGACTCTTAGAGAAAACCAAGTGCTTGTGAAAAAACACTTTGGATGTTGTCAGGTTATAGCTCCGTTGCCTATACAGAGTCTTTAAAATTCATTTAAATATTTCAAATAGTCTCTAAATTTTTTAGAACTCATAAATTTGGAACAGTAACAAGATCATAAAAGAAAAAGCTTGCTCCCAACCAATAGGACACAGAACTGACTTATTTATATGTTTATCATTTATTTCCATTTCTCAGCTGGATAGTATCCAGAGATTTGATTTCTTGTTTGCTGGAAAATCTAAAGACAGAAAGCAGAACTCATTGTTAAATAATCTTTACTCTATACCTGTTAAAACTACCTGCAAGACACTAGTCATTTGTTCTTATGCGCAAACATCAATCCAGGGAGCATGAAATTTTAACTACCAATAAATATTCCAACATCCGCACACATGGAGCATCTAATTCCAGCATCAAAATGCAGATAGGCATGAATAGATATTTGAATTTATGACAAAAAGAATCATATCTGGAAGTCCCTCCCATAAAGGTGGGACAGGCTGGGTGTAAAATATTTCAGATCTTGCCTGCTTCTATCTGCCCATTTCAACCAAGTTGGTCCCTGTAATCTTGTTTAATTAATAACAAACATAGCAGCATTTTTTTCCATTTGAATTATGTTTGAAATGAGATGGTTGGATGCTTCTTATAAAAGTGCTTTGAAAAATAAACCACGTCAGAAATGAGTGATTTATTATCACTCAGAACGCTGGCAGGGGAAATCTTGGAAGAGAAGAGAACTGACGTTGCTTCCCGCGGCATTTCTGCTGCAGAGCCAGTCCAATTTGCTCTCTGCCTGGGCCCAGGCGTGGGGTGAATTTTGCACGAGATGCTCCTCTCCAGTCTCAAGCCTCCTTCCTTCCTTCTGCCTGGAGTCTTCCTAGGCCTCTGGAGGCTACATGTCTCTCACAGTGCAGAGCTAGGCAGAGGGTGAGTAAGAGGGAGCTAGAGCTCGCTAACCCTCTCGGCTGCACACCCAGTCCCTGGCCAGGTGAGTGGAGCTCTCGGTGGAAGACTCTGAACACATTGCAGCTTGGTGACCTACTAAGCGAAGCTTCCTGAACAGATTCTGCCCAGATCACAGGGTAGCACTGTTCTCAGTTATTTGCCGTGTTAGAAACGCAAGTGATTGTTTATTAGATGCTTGCTATGTGCCTGCACAGTTCTAAGCCTTTAACAGGCACTGTCACACTTAATCTTCAAAACAGCGGGGGTACATAGAATTCTCATAGATGAAAACACTAAAGCTCACAGAGAGCAGAAGTCCAAGTCAGGAAAGAAATCAGTCAAGCTGGGATTGTAGCTTAGTGGTAGAGCACTTGCCTAACATGCACAAGGCCCTGGGTTCCACTTCCGGTACCACAAAAACCCAAATCAAACAATAACAGGACCTACAAAAAGCCTCACACCTAGTCTGATTCCAGAACTTTTATTCTTAGACATTTCAATATAGTATTCATTTATTTTCTTATCTGTAGTACTGTGGATTAAACTTGGGGCCTTTACACTGAGCTACATCTTCAGACCTTTATTTTTTATGTTTACCTTTTTATCTTGAGACAGTATCTTGTTGAGTCACTAAGTTGTCCTGGCTGGGCTACAACTTGCTATCCTCCTGCCTCAGCCTCCCCGAGTGCTGGGATTCCATGTGTATACCTCTCTCTGGCTACTTATCATAATTGATAGTAATTCTGGCCAGGCACAACGGCACATCCTGTAATCCCAGCACTCAGGAGGCTGGGGCTGGAGGATCATTGCAAATTGGAGACCAGCCTAGGCTACAAAGTGAGTGCATGGCCTGCTTGAACTGCAAAACGAGATCCTGTCGCCAAAAGACAAAAACAAAAACAAACAATAATAATAGTCCCGAACACTGCATATGACCCTGCTTCTTTGACTCCCGCTAGGATCTGTTGGATGAGGATTGTTGTTCTCCTTTGGTTTTTGTTTTGTTTGTGGTGCTGGGGATAGAACCCCAGGCCTTGTAGTGTCAGGCAAGCGGTCTGCCATTGAGCACCTTCCCCAGGCCCTGCTGTCTTCCTTTGGCAATTGAGGAAACAGACCCAGAGAATGAAGTCAGTGTCTAAGGGAAGTCTTAGCGCCAACGTGGCGCCGATTCTCCCACATTCTTAGCTCGTCCTCAACATACCTTTGTGGAGTCTCCCTGCTACATATAACTACAGGGGGGCAATGGGCTGTGGTCCCGGTGGCGAGGTCTCAGGACAAGCCAACCCCTTCCAGCTTCAGATTGGTTATGTTTGCTCCCTGCTCTGGCTTCCTTCCCTCTGCTGCGTGTCACGTCTTTACCTAGAGTTAGATGACAGTGGCATGAATGCCCCATTCAGACTGTGTGCAATCAAGAAGAAAAGCGTGGTGGCCTTAAATGTGGGAGAGGAACCCTACTGCCCCCTTGGTAGGACTGTAAATTGATCCAGCTTCTCTGGAGTGTGGCCTGGCTGTGTCTAGCGAAGTTGAAAAGGTGCAAAGCCATGACTTGGATGCTTCCCGAATCTGTGAACAGGAGACTCGCTGAGAATGCTCTGTGTCGGCAGAAAGGAGTAGGCAGAGGCCTTCAACTGGCAAAGAGAGACAAGGAACCAGAAGACGTCTATGTGCAGTGAAAAGAAATAAGCTAGGGAACAGAGCACACAGGTGGTCACCTAGTACATCACACAGAGGGACAACAGACAAGCTCCAGGCACACTACAGCAGCCCCGATGGTAACATCAGAGACCGCTCATGAATTTGCCTAACAGAGACCTGAGGGACCCGCCCCCAACTCGAAAGGTGAGAGGAAGTGGTCTTGTGAGTAGAGAAAGGCTCTTACCTTGATCTGTGCTTTTTTCCTTCTTGTGGCACTGGGGATTCAGCCCAAGGCCTTCACCCTGAGCTGTATCCCCAGTCCATTTGATTTGAAGACAGTGCCTCACTAAGTCACTAGGTTGCTTGATCTGCGCTCTAACTTGTGATTCCCTTGCCTCAGTTTCCCAGAGTGCTGGGATTACAGACATGTGCCACTGTGCTAGGGTCGTAATGATTTGCTTATTACACATTTTTTTTTTTAAAAAAAGAAACCCCATAAAAGAAACTGTTGGCATTTTAGGTTTCGAGAACCAGGGAATTTGTTTTTTAATTCTGTGTTGTTTTCTTAGATTGCTCTATAACATAAAGGCCAATGAAAACTTCCATACTGTATTCATATGGTTCTCTGTGTCCAAGGGCAGTGTGCTGTTTAGGAAGGGGGCAGGGCTGGTGGCAGAAGGAGACGGAAGTGATCTTTAGACAAGCGACTTTGCTGCCAACGCTCTTCCCTGGCGGGGCCGTATGTGTGCAGAAAGAGGCTGGCTGCCCTCACAGTTGTATTCAAGAGACCTGCTTAAAAGACTCTGGACAGAGCAGGCACTATTGATTAACATATCTGTGGAGGTGGGTGAAAAGCAAGTCAATCAATAAATGCATTTCTTCTGTTCCTGACCTCAGATAATGCATGTGCTGATTAAGGGGCTTGTCACTTATTTTTAAAAGCTGTGTTAAATATTAATATGAGTCACGTGGCCAGACCCCTGGAGAGACCACTGTCCCCTTCCCTTAGGGTCTCATGGGCTAGGAAAGTGTCCCCACCCAACTCTACCCCTGGGAAACCGGGTGGATTTAGATTGGAAACACTATGCTTTTGTCCTCTCCACCAGCATCACTATGGACAGAATCCATTGTTCCAACAGGCGGAACTCATAATATTAGTGAGAACTTTAAAAAATTTTGTTCTTGGTCAGATAATTAAAATAGCTCCTTCTCACTCCTTTGGCCCAACCGTCTCTGCCTTGCCAGCTTTAGTCTGAGGGCCCTGATGGGTTACCTCCTAGTTTGTATTCCTGCCACTCCTTAGATCTCCAGAATGCTTGAGAATCATTTTATTTTAAAAAACCACTTCTTCCTCACATTCCCAAAAGGGAAGTCTGAGCCGTGAGCTTAGTTTTAAAAGGGAGGAGATGGGACTGATGAGGAGAGGGATCGACCCAAGGAATTTAGGAGACCTATTCAGAGAGTCCACGCTCTGGTCTTGGCCAAAGTCTGAGTGCTCAGAGTGGGAGGAATTTCAACCCCTTCCTTCCTTTGCTCTCTTTACACTGTGCTCCATGGAGTCTCTGCCACGTTAGAATTAAAAACCAAAAATATTTCAGTAACAGCACCTTTTCTAACACATGTGGATCCTGGAGCCTACGAGGACCTCCAGCTAGGAGCTGTCCTTGGGTGTCCTAATGCACTCCAAGGGGTTCTGGCCATTCCATCCCTTCCCTGCTGGATTGAACACTGTCCCCTCAAATTCAGGTCCACGTGGAACCTCAGAATGTGACCTTCTTTGGAGATAGTGCCTTGCAAATATGATTAGCCAAGGTGAAGCACTACCTAATCTTCAGTTGTCTTTTGCATGTCAGCTCCTACTGCTGTGTTGGTTGGACTCTCAAGCTGTTTTTAGGATCTGTGCTTCCAAAGCTTTTATGTGCAAATGGGCCACCTGTGCACACTGTCCTATTGCAGACTCTGATGCCACAGGTCTGAGTGGCCTCTGATGCTTCATATTTAACAAGCTCCTACTGATGTCCAGGTGGCTGGCTCAGCACTACAGTTTGAGTAGCTCAGGTTTCACATTAACTCTAGCTCATCAGTGACTTCTTAGTTCACCTCTGTGAAACTGTAAATTTATTAAGACCCCTTAGGGGCTGAGAGCATACTGAGAACATGTGGGGACGTAAACAGAAGCTTTGGACATCACAAGTTTACAACCTTTCATCATGTGGATTTTTATTCCTCTCTACATTTGGGAGATTTGGAGTTTCATGTGAGATATGAAAATGTCCAGAGAGCCACTTCATGAGGCTGAGGCAGGAGGAGTACGAGTCCAAGTCCAGCCAGACAACATAGTGACTGAAACCCCGTCTCAAAATAAAAAATAAGAAGAGCTGGAATATAGCCCAGTGACAAGACCCTGGGTTCAATTCCCAGGACACCCTCCCCCTCAAAAAAAAGCATTCAGAGAGAATTCCTTGGCAGTGTCTTAGACCTTTAGGTAAACAAATACTTTGAACGTAATAATCAGGTTACCACCATAAGGAATTATTTTATAATCCAAATTAATAAACATTGCCCTTGATGGACATTCTGCTTTTGTTTGGGACTGCTGCTAAATGAATATGTCTGTATTTTTCTCATAAAACAATGCTCATCCTGCTTAGCTAATCAGTGCTATTTGCTTTATTCTCTAAGATCTTTCTACAAATCTGTTCAAATTTGCTGAAGTCATTCTTTTTTGCAGGCAGCTCTGCTATTGAAGTACAGTGGAAATCTTTATATAAGTTTAAGGTTTGGGGGAAGCACATTCAGAGCTCTGATACAACTCAGAAATTATAAAAGGAAATAATTATTACTATAGAGAAGAAATATCACCCCAGTCTGTGCTAATGCACTTAACTGTCAAACAAAGAGATCTTTAAGATGACGGAGCACACGGCACGCAGCATGCTGGAGAAAAATGGGAAAAAAAATGTATCTGTGATTTGTTCTGAGGACTGTCACAGACGGGCTCACGTTCCACTTTGTAGTCATTTGCTAAGAAAATCCTCAAGAATTGGGGAGGGAAGATTCCGGCTGGGACAATCATATTGAGATCAGGCAGCGGGGGGGGGGGAGCTCAGCATTCGACTGTAAAATGCAGCTGTGGTTCACAGCCAGCATGGAGCAGAGACAAATGAGAGGGTGGAGAGAGGGATGGAGACCTCCGCGCCCTCAGGGCAGGACGTTACCTTCAAGGTCACAGTGAGAATGGGGACAAGGAGCAAGGCAGTGCTCACTCTAGAGGGACTTGGTGGGTCCTCGCTGTTCTCCCCCACATGGCTTGTATTGTGTTTTTAGGCTCAGCAGTGATAAAATGTCTTCATGAGGTCACTCAGCTCAGGTAGCTGTCACTTGTGCCTCTTTTCCTCAAGCTCCCCAAAAGTTTGGGTAAATAGACACCATGTTCTGAGTGGGAAAGGTCAAACCGGATATTTCTTTGATGAATTGTATGTCACTAGAATTATCATCAGGGGTTTTTTTCGTGTCATGTGTGGGCTGGCCAGTGCCTCGATGTTCAAAATGTACTCGGAGGAGGGGGGAGGGAGACAGAAAATGGCAAGGAAAGAAGGCAGGAAAAAAGGGAGGGAGGAGAGGGGGGACCTGGAGGGCAGGGGAGGGCTGGACCATGAGGTGTCCTCTTAGGAGAACAGTACTCTATAGAACTTCCGCAAGACGGGCGCAAGACTGGAGCTAGGAAGAGTTTTCTCCCGTGAAGATCCACTCTCAAACCCAAAGCTAAACTTGTAGTCCTGCTCTGTGGTCCCATCAACACCCCAGCCTCCCAGGTGGAACCAGGGTCTTCCCTGGCTGGCCCCCATCATTCGCATGTCAGGCGCCGCACCGGATCCCACACCCCTGATATCTCCACCCTTGTCTTATCCCTGCCTGCAGCAGCTGCCAGTTGCATCTGTGCATTTACTCAGCAAAAGCTTAGCAAGGCACCGGTCCCTCATTTGCTGTTAGCAATGAAACAGATTCATGTGAAACCAGCCCCAGCCCTGCTGAACTCTCTTGGAGCCCTTGTGCTAATAGACAGAGTCTCAGCTTCCAGCAGGTACCACGAGGGTTTTCACCGCCAATGTCCTGCTTATCCTAATAGACGTTCTACCTCCGAGGCCCAGAACTTGACAGGACCCTGACCTCCCAGCCTCTGTGCCTCCCTTTGTATTTTTCTCTCTCCTGGATGTTGACAATGGAGGTTGACAGATGCTAGCTCCTACCTACTGATGAGCTCTTTCACTCTTCACTGGGAAGCCCTTAGCCTCCTTCTGTCCTTCAGCAGTAAATTGGGGTGGGCAGGCAAAATCCATGGTCCTCTGGGCTCCCAGGGCTCTGGGTGCAGTTCCAGCCCTGTAGCATCACAGTCATTGGTCTCTCCTTGCTGTTAAGTCCATGTCCCTTCCAAGTCTGTGGGATGAGGATCAGTGTCTCCTGCTCTTTCAAGGGCGCAGGCTCTGCCTGGCAGACAGAGTTGAGGTGTTAATAGTATGTGGGATTTATTTTTATTGCAGAGTATAAGACACACAGACACAGAAATGACAGGAAGGAGGAAGCTCTGGAATCAGGAGGTGGGAGCGCTGGGCACAGCAGCAAGGGGTGGGGGACACACACCAGCCACAAAATAGAAGGAGGAGGAAGGAATGCCAGGCAAGAGGCTTTGCTGTGGTCTCCAGGGAGAGGAGAGGGCTGGGCAGGACAGCAGGCTTCCAGTGGGCTAGTTAGGGAAGCTTTAGTGAGCTTTGGATTTGAGGATTGTCTCTAGTTGTCTGGTGCTGGCCCTGAGGTGACTAGGAAGGGACTTCAGGGCATGGCATTTCTGCAGAAAAGGTGGATGAGTGTGGATCCTGGGTGTGCAGGTTTACATGAGAGAGGAGGACTCATGGGGTGAGCTGTGTGTTGTTTAACAACTGGCTGACCCTGGGTGAGGCCACTCTGCCTTCAACATCACCAAGGTCCCAGCATCAGAAGCCTTGGAACATACATGACCTGGGTTGGCTCACCTGTTCCAAACAAGATGAGCTATCGTGCTGAGACAACAGACAGCGTGTCTGTGGGGGTACAGGGAGTGAACACCAGGAAGACAAATGACAGAGGTTCTCACTTTAAATCCCATCACTTCACCCATCTCTCCACACTGGCTTCTGGCCTTCCACGGGGCAGAGAAGATGGCACCAGCTCCTTGGCTTGGTGAATGAACTGAACTCACGCTCAGTTACCAGCTCATTTGCTGTCCTCTGCCTGCCACCAAGGGCAATAGTGAACTCGGCCTCTGCCTTGAGCTGGGTACCCTGAAACAGTGCTCATGGCAATGCCAGGATGTTTACCAGGGAGAGCCCTTGGGGCCACACCTACAGTGGCAAGAGAATCTAGCCACCTGCATCCTCAACCAAAGCCTTTCTGGGGCCCCATGTGCTCAAATGGCCCCTGGGGAAGGCCCCTGTCGGCTAAGGTAGGTGGGCCTCTGCAGCCACTCTGGGAGCCCAGGGGCCCCAGGGAATGCACAGAAGCCTGGATGCAGAGCAGAGAGGCTGAGGGCTTCCCAGAGGAGGAGGCTGGAGCAGTTTCCAAAGGAGGAGCTTGAGGCTGTCACTGCACACCTAGCAAAACAACATGATGCAGAGGGAAGCACAGAGGCTCAGAGGCTGGGGCCTCAGCAGGCTCTGGCTGTTGGAGAAAGAAAGTCTATCAGGATAAGCAGGGCGCTGCCAGGAAGTTGGACTCTGCGTGAGACAGGGAAGTCAGGTTGAAGGTGCGTGGCCATGGGGGACGTGGTGTCTGCAGGAGCAGCGGTTCCTGCTGGGCACCGTGCTCTCCCAGACGAGCAGGAGCAGGAAAGGTTCCCATGGAGGGGGCACAGTCCGCATGGCGTGACACCTTGGGTGTCATCCAGTCTGCCTCCCACCTCCTCAGCCCTTCAATTCGCAGCTGCCCTTATTAAAGTGGCCCCTTGTTTACTGTCTATCAGCAAGATTTTTGCATTCATTCTGTACCTTTAGCATATTATTTCCCTATTTGCTTTTATTACAGGGTATGAAAATTGCAGTAGAGGAGGAAGACATTACAGTGAGTGTGTATACACACATCCTGTAGTGGGTTCATTAAGTGTTAAGTAGTTAGATTGTTAGTGTTTTAAGTGCTCCATGGTATGCAAAAGTACTTGGTGAATCATTGCATGGGCATTGGAAAGAGTTTTAGTAATTTTTGGAAATCAGGGGAGGGATGGGCAATAAAAAAAGCCCAGAAGACAACATAATATTTTCCCATTTAAACAACTGAAGATAGCCAGGTGTGGTGGGGCATGTCTGCAGTGCTAGCACTCTGGGAGGCTGAGGCAGGAGGACCCAAGTTTGAGCCAAGCCTCTGTAACTTAGTTAGATCCTGCCTCAAAATAAAAATTCAAAAGGGCTTGGGACATAGCTCAGGGTAAAGGCCCTGATTCAATCCCCAGTGCAGGGGGGAAAAACCCAAAGACACGAAACAAAAAAATAACAAAAACTAGTAGAATACACTCTTCCATCACCCAGAGCGTTACTCTGTGACACATTTTGGTGGGCGAGGTGGTAAGGTTGGTTTGTCGCTCTGGAGAGATTTAATTCATTCTTTTTAAATTGCTACCTAGTATTCTGTAATATGGGTAAACCAAAGGTATGAATGCAGATGTGTGGAAAGGTAGCTACTCTGCCGTTGCAATTCAATTTGTTTTCATTTTCCCATTGCACACAATATTAAAACAACCTTGAGTTGTGCACAGGTTTTTCTTCCACGCTGCACCAAGGCTGTACGAATCATCTTGCTGCTCCCACACATGAGTCAGTAAACATCTTCCTCCACATCCTTCCTGCCTCATTGATTTTACTCATGTAGGAGAAGTTTTCTATAGTGGGGGAGTTTGCTGAAACGACACATGTTTTAAAATCTAACCAGCACTGTAAGGTTAATTCTCGGAAAGGTTGCTGCAGTTCACACTGGTGAACCATAGGTGTGTGAATCCCTGGCCTTGCGTGGTCTTGCCAGCATGAGAAATTATTGTGCTTTTAATCCTTTGCTAAGAGGTAGTCTGGTGATTAATTTAATTTGCATTTCCTTTCTAAGCTTGATAGGCACTTTCAATTTTCTCTTCTTTTAAAAAATCTGTTTATATATCTTTTCATATATTTTTCTCAGAAGTCTTAGTTTTCTCATTCATAAAATGGGGAAATGGTATGTCTTTTGTGGGCGTGGTAAAGATTTCATGAATTGGTGTGCATGAAAGGGCTTCGTAAAGTGTCTCACGACAGAGAAGCTGCTATTATTATTAAGCCTGATGTCACCCTCCTGGTAACTGTGCTCATTGGGTTTTTTTTTTTTTTGCTTTTCATAGAGAAGGTCACCTGGGAAGGCTGAAGTTCAAGTGAAGGTAAGAAAGACCACGTGATGGGCTGCCACAGACTGAGAACAGCCCAAGAACATTGTGAGAAGCTCAGGAATGGAAAGGAGGAGTGACTTTGGCAGGAATGGGTTTAGGGCCTGCTAAAAAGGTGTCTGATCCTGAGTAGTAACTGCAGGAATAGCATGGATGGAACATTTCACATATTGCAATGTCTTTACTAGGCAACCTTACAAAAGGACGGGACCAATAATTTATTTCCATCTCAAGGCTCAGAGGGGCTAAGCAGTCTGGCCTGGGACACACAGAATGTGAATGGCAGAGAAGGAATCAGAACCTGAGATTGTCTGACCCCCTAGTTCTTGAATGCTCTACCATCCCATCTTAGGAAATGGAATGAGCTGGTTTTCAAGTGACCCTACTCTTGGGCCACTTGGGTCAAGCATGAGGTCTAACTATTGCCATTTCTACATTTCTTTGCTAGAGTTTAAGGAAAAAAATGGAAAGCTCCCCAACTTGTTACATAGTCTTCTGCATTTCTGTTTCAAGCAGGAGGTGCATTTGTTACCACACTAATTAGAGCAGAAATTAACTGAAATGCTGAGTTTTAGCAGAGAGCAATTCAGCTGCAGGTGCCAGTAATTAGTCAAAAATGAATCATTTGATGTTTGTAGACACACAGTCTTCTCAACTTTCTATCAGAAATAAACTTCGTGAACATATTGTTCCAAATCAGTCCTGCTAATACATGTGTCTATCTTAATGCTGTAATCTGGTATAAATATTTTAAACAAATCAATAATGTTGTCCTCCAGTAGCTGTACAGAAATGAAATTTTCCATACAAAAATGAAATAAGAATAAAATATTTTTAGTGAGATTGACAGAAACCTGAAAAACAGCCACACATTATTAGTTCCTTGCTCTCTCTTTCTTTTTATTTTCCTCCTTTCTTTCAGTTTCTTGGGGTATAAATAATTCACTTCCAATATCCCATTCTGAGCAGGGACTGAGCCAATAAAATAAACAGAGTATGGTGGATATCTGCAGGCTTTGGAAGTGGCATTAGAAATCACTCTTACACTAGACGCTCACTTGTTAGTCCAGATTTCACTGCTCAGTCACAGTGGGTGTGAGTTCTGACACAGGAGGAGAAAAAAACTAAATGTAGAGGCAGAGGTGTCTGTGCCTTGGAGAGCAGAATCTATTTCATTATCCAGTCAGGTAAGTTGGCCAATTACAAGTGACAAGAGCATCTATATTTTCATCAGGTAAAACAAGAGCCCGGAAATTATTTTTCCTCATGAGCAGCAGTTGCATGCACATGTTAGTGTGTGTGATGCACGTGTGTGTGTGTGTGTGTGTGTGTGTGTGTAATGCATGTATGTCTATGGGGTTATGTTTGTTGTGTGCATTTGTTTTAAGGCTTGGGATCAGTGCCTGCATCAGCATCAGCCACCATGGGAAACTGAGTCCAGGTGTCTCATCCTTGGAGAGGTGCCTGACCTTTTTCCACCAGGCTTCAGCTGCCCTGTCTTGGAATGAGGGATCTGCATGCCCACAGATCTTGGAAGGGCTGGACAGGTGACTGAGGCTGACTCTCCTACAACCAGAGGTGAGGCCAGATACACAGTCTGCTGCCAGCCCAGCCAATGGCACCTTTTTGGGGGCACAGGAGAGCTGGTCCCTCAGATTTCCCTCAACAAGTCAGTATCTTGAGATAGCTGGTGCAATAGATCCAAACATACCAACTAAGTGTAAATCCATGAATTCACAATTGTTTTTAAAAGGAGAAACTCTCTTTGACTACCTTTGGGGGATACTGAAGTATCAGCTCATTATTTTGAAAATTTTCCAATAAAGGGAAGAGTGTAAATGTGTATCCTGCCTTTCCTAGCAGTGATAACTCATGCCAAGTGAGCAAGAGTTATGAAGAAAAGGTCCTCATAGAAGTGTTCCTGCTGACTATTGCAGAGGGATGTGGAAGTATTTGCATCCTCTAGTGAATTAATCCATCTAAGTAATGACCAGCAGAGATCCCCCCAAATACATAAGCCAAGCAATTTGTGTCCCCAATGGAAGGACATATTATTATGTAATGAGATGTATTTACCAAATACAAAACCTGAACTGGACCCAGACTTTAGCTCCAACTACTAGTCCACAGCAAATAGGAGAGAGGAAGATGTCAAATTAAAACACAGAGATGTCATCTCCAAAATCCAGATTATGGTAAACAGGACAAATAACCCAATGATCTTGTTAAGTAAATTGCAAAGAGAGGAAAGATATACAGTTTAAAGGAAATAGATTGGTCAATTGCAGTATATGAATCTTAACTGGATCCCAACTCATATTTTAGAATGATACAAGGAAAAAATACCTTTGAGACAATTAGTAAACTTTGAACATGGACTGGATCTTTGATCTAGTGATGATAATTCAGAACTGGGAACAGTTTTGGCTATAATAATGGCATTGTGCTTATATTTTTGAAGGATGCCTCCTGAAAGATCTATAGATTAAATGCCAGAATGTTCAGGATATGCTTCCAAAGGACCAACCTGTCGTATCACCCCTGCCATTGGCATGGTTAGAGAAATAGATGGAAGAGGACTGGCCATGAACTGCCAGTGCTGGGTGAGAGTTAAAAGAGGTGTGGCATACTGTTCCCTGCCTTTGTAGATGTTCCAAATTTATCATATTGAAAAGTCTTTTTGAAAGAAGATCACTGCTATCACCTTGGCCCTACCCAAGAGGGCAATATAGCAAAATGGCCAAACGGTGGATTTTTGGCTTTAAACAAACCTGAGTACATGCATTTATACAATAGGTTAATAAGGAAGATACCATGAGATAATATTGGTTTGGTGCTGGATGTAGGGATCAATTATTCCCTACTATTATTTCTAGAATCTTTTTTTCCAGAGTGTCTGATGAAGTTGATCCATTAGAGCTCATTAAAGGCCAAAGAAAGAAGTGCTGAGGAGACCCAGATCAATGGGGTTCAGACATCAGCCCCTGAGGCTACTCGGCACCCTGAGGTCCTGGAGACAAATGAGGCGATCTGGCTGAGTGGCAGAGGGGCCATCCATCAGGACAGGCAGTGGGTAGGTGGAGGCTGGGAGCTGGTAAAGGGAGCAGAAGCACAAATCATTTTGTTAGTAAAGGAATTATCTTTCTGTACTGGAAGCACAGAAGATGTGTTCAATTCATCCCAAAACCAGAGATGGGAGGAGTGTCTTTACTTTGGAATCATTTTGGGCCTCTGAATGACACTGAGTGCTCCTGAGTGGAACTTGAGAGCTTGAGGACCCTCCTGGAGCAACAGGTCAGCAAGGAACATACAGCAAGTATTTTAGGTCTTATGGGCCAAAAAAATCCCTCACTACCACTTAGATCCTTGCTCCTAGTGTGAAAGCAGCCAAGACAGTAGAAAGGAATGACAGTGGCTGTGTTCCAATAAACCTTTATTTACAAAAAAGCAGACTTGTGCATGTGGCCTGAGAGCCATGGTTGGACCCCGGTCTATCTACTGTTGTTGCCCCACGGGACTCTGTGGTGATGGACATGAGCAGCCTGTTCTGTGCTCTCTGTGAGTCTCTGGCCACCTATGACTACTGAGCATTGTCTATGGGGCTGGCAGGACTAAGCAACTGATGGTATTTAATTTAAATTTGTAGATCTTAAAAGTCATATGTAGCTCATTACTGTACAGTGTTAGAGAGCTCAGCCCAGATAATAAAAAGAACACAGCACAGAAAATAGAAATGATCTGTCCAAGGCCTGGCTCAACCCCTGGGAATGGGCACTTCCTACACCATGGTGGGAGGACCCATAATGCCAGGTCATCAAGCAACAAAGTAGGAGACCAGAGTCTGATTCTAACCACCTTTCCCCACCCCCAGGCCTTCGAAGACATTGCTGACCCTGTTAGTTGTCAGTTTCTCCATTTGTAAGATGGGACAATCTTGCCGCAGCCTCCTGGGCCATCTGACTGCTGGGCTTGCCCAAAGGGTCACACAGGACAATGCAAAATAAAGGCTCTTTGAAAACTTCAAAGCAGTTGAGGAGTTTAAGGATGTTATGCATTAGTTTCTCGAACCCAGGGTAGCTGAGTGGAATGTGGGGTACGCAAGATCAGTGAGGCGATGGTGATTCATCACAGGGCACAGATGCTCCCAGGTTTAGCCTTTTTCAGTGAACTTCCTGGGGAGAATTTGAAGCTGTGTTCTCACTAACAAATTCATTCCTTTGCTTTCACTCTGAACCCAATTCTGGGCTGGCATCAAAGCCGGCCTCCTGGGAGCTACCTGGGAACTATCTCGGCTGTTCTCCGAGCCCTCCCCATTCCTGCTGCAGCTTTCCCCCTACTCCACTGTCCTTGCAGATCCCTTGTGACTCTGTCTTGCTGTCCACCTTCCTTGCAGCTGATCCTGGCTGAGGTGCAGTCTTGCACCCACTCTGTCCAGTCCTGCGGAGGATTCTCATGCGCCTTTCTTGGGGGGAGGTAGGAGGACGCTAAGCAAGGAGCTGTGCTCACTGCCCTGAGCTCATCCCCTTTGGAAAGTACAGTCAGGGATTTGAGGGGTACAGGTGAGAAGTGCAGATGTCTCTCCACTGAAGAGGATGTTAGACTCTCAGTGGGACTCTAACGATCGTTTGCAAGGATGGCGTCATGGTAATTCTGAGGAAAGAAGGAAGTTTGTGAATCGAAGTAACTGAGCTTCTGAAAAGCTATTATGCTGCTGGTCCTGGCTGGAAGTGTTCCAGTTTTTAAAATAAAGCGTACCCTGAATCCCAATTCTATTCCACCCCATGGTATCATCAATGAGAATCAGAACTCTGAAAGGAGCCCTGTGGAGGTCAAAGACATGGATCTTGGTCTGGAAATGATTTTACCAGAACTAGAGAACCTAGGCAAGGCTGAGAGTCTCTGATTCAAAAACCTGAAATTCAAAATCCTCCCAAATCTGAAACTTTTCGAGTGCCGACCTGATGACACAAGTAAAAAAATTCCACACCTGGTGATGTGATGGGTCATGTGATGGATCATAATTGAAACCCAGGTGCACTAAAAATATTGTATAAAATTTCCCACGGGCTATGTGTGTAAGGTGAAACACAAGCTTCTTGTTTAGTCCTGAGTCTCATTCCTTACATACCTCATTGTGTATGTGCAAAATCCAAAACTACTTTTTTTGAAATGTGAAGTGCAAGTGCTGATAAAAAAAAAAACTCTTAAATTTTGTATCTGTGTTTAAATTTAAAGAAAAGCATTACAGCAAAAGACACGTTGCCAGGAGGCCCCTTCAAAATACTTCACTTGCTTCAAATACACATATTCCATTGTTTTTGCCACTTTCTGAAGCACTTCTGGAAGTCGCCTTTTGTAAGCATCTTTATACGATGTGGTCCAAAACACAGTGACTGCTGCTGCCAGTGCCATCCAATGGGAAGACAGGCTTGTAAAAACATGACAGTGTGACCTCATCTATCTTAGCACGCAATTTGTTGCGCTTCCCAGACCTGGTACCATGCAACCCCTGGCTCTTTCCCAAAGTCAAAATGACCAGGAAAAGCAAAATTTTTGAATCAGTTCAGGACACTGAGGCAGCAACAGCTGTGTGATTAAAGAACTCAGGAGAGAGGATTTCCAGAATTGTGTCAGAAAGGCATCCCAAAGGAGGCCAGCCTGAAATGTCCAGAATGACACAGGACCAGTTAGGAGGTCTCTACAGATTCCTGTCACCTGCTATCTGGAGCCTCAGTATAGCCCTAGTGACTACTGGGGGCTATGGAAAGTCCCACACTCACAGAGACCTTTCTGACTTTTGTTCCTTAGAATGTTCCCTTCTAATAAGGAAGGAATTAAGAATGGTTTGCTTTGCCTCTGGGTAACCTAAGAATTCAACCAGAACTGACCAGACACACCCATGTTTGCTCCTAGGACTAAAGCAGGTTTTCCTTTGCTGTGGGTGAGTAGAGGGGCATTGGAGTCTGTTTCGTGCAAAGGCCCACCTCTTCTGGTGCCCTCGCTTTCTGCTCAGGACCCAGTGGCAGATCTGGGGTGCGGGTGGTTACAATGGAGGAGGGCTTATTGCATGGTTCCTTCCAGCTGGTTCACAGCTTCAAGTCCCTCTGACTCATTCTCTCCCACTAGCTCTTTTAAGAAATCTCAGTAAGGGGGCTGGGGGTATATCTCAGCAGCGCAGTGCTCCCTGGCAAGCATGAGGTCCTGAGTTTGATTCCTTGTATATATATTTTAAAAATCTCAGTAAGTCACTGACACTAGAGTTCGTTACCCTCAGAGCAGCAAATCCCACTTCCCTCACCCAGGTACAAGTGCCAGGCAAGCATCAGAGAGCAGGTTTCAGCTGAAGCCAGCTCCAGAATGAAGGCTTCAGCTCCCTAGGTAGTTAGTGAAAATCAAAGACTCACATGCTCTCATTATCTCATAACAAACAGATCAGGTTAATAGCTGTCACTGCCACTTTACATACAGCTGCGCATCATCGTGTTATGTTAGTGCTGACATTGGCGTGCTTTCCTGTAACTTGACAGTATAATAGTGGTTTTCTTCCAAAAGTTTCCTTTAATGTTTTGCATACTCTTTCCTGCAGGATGCCTCAAAGGATTTTAGTAATTACTGTGTTTAGTAGGAAACCCTTCCCTCTTTCAATCCCCTCCTGCAGAAAAGTTGGTGGAGGTGCCAAGGTTCTCAGGGGCGGTCTGCATCTCTGTACAGGGGCCATTAACTTATTTCTAACATGGAGCTGCCCCAAGACTCTGTCCAATGTACCCTGGGGCAACCAGGGAGAGAGGGTGGGTGCCAGGCTGTCAGAAACCACCGGCCTCTGCCTTCCTCCAGCCTCTTCTCTTAGGTTGCATCCTGGGCCTTAGCCCCAGCAGGATGGGAGTTGGAAAGACAGAAGGCCCTGAAAGACAAGGGCTGATCATGGGGATTCCACGAAGGCCTGTGGGATTCTTCCTTTCCAGTTAACCCCAAAAGAGTGCCTGAGCAGCCGGCTAGGTCTTGGCAGCTTAGGACAAACACTAACTCTGCAAGAGGATCCTATGACCCAGCATCATCAGGCCACAGTTAGTGGGAGTGTGTTGTCCTACTCTGGGCCCTTCCCAGAGCCTGGTGTTTTGGGGAGTAGATGTGAGTGGCAGCCACTGGACCTGAGGGAGCAGGAAGAGCCTCCAAAAGAGTCACCTGAAAACCTTGCTTGTGGAGACAGAGATGGCAGCATTCTTGTCCCCACGAGAAGAGCCCAAGGTTTGCTTCAGGCCCCTCAGTATCTTCCATGCCTTACTGGGTAGCCTTGACCTGCTTGGCATCCTGCCTTGTCATCCCCTGCTGTTCTGGGGCAACAGAAGCCCCTGACCTTAAAGCCTTGTGTTAGCTTCCGGCCTGTATAATGAAACAACTGAGATGATAGAAGAAAAGGCTTATAAAGGGGAAAGACTTAGTTACTGCTCAGTCTTGGAGGTTCCAGTCCATGATAGCTTAGCTCCCTATTGCTCTGGGCCTTGGGCAAGCAGTGCATCATTGCAGGAGTGCATGACAGGAAAAACACAGCTCACATCGTAAACCAGGGAGTGAAGAGATTGAGAGGGAAGGGCTGATTCCTACTATCCCCGTCAAGGACACATCCCCAAAGACCTAAAATCCTCCCATAGGCCTTGCCTGGTAAAAGTTCCACCACCTCCCAGCAGTGCCACTCTAGGGACCAAGCCTTCTTCAACACAGAGACCCTAGAAGACATTCCTGACCCAGCCTGTAGCAGACCTAAGACACACTCTCAACAGTGCAGCAGTCAGGAGGCTGGCATGGATACCAGACCTGCCTAGAACTCCAGCTCCCACTTTTAGCACCTGTGGGACCTTGGATACTCTTCAAAATACCTCAGAGCTCTGTTATAGTTAAACTGTACCCCCCTACAAGGTAAGGTGGAGCCCTGGAACCAGCAGCTGTGAATACAGTCTGAGTAGAAGAAACAGGTCTTTGCAAAGGTGATTGGGTTAAGGTGAGCACATTAGAATGGTCCCTTTTCAAATATGAATTGATAGGGACACTCCAGAGGGTGTGAATGAAGAGGCTGAGGGAGAAGGCTGTGAGAAAATTAGAGCAGTGCTGTCACCAACCTGAGATAGCCTGGGGCTACCAGAAGGACCTAGAAAAGACCAGAGGTTGATGGCATTAGACTTCAGACTTCTGGCCTCCAGGACTACAGGGAGCCAAGGGTTTGTGGCACCTTGCTATAGTAACCTTAAAGATACAGCCACGGGACAGTCACAGCCAAGGAGAGGATAACACCAATTCCAAGATGTCATGGTTTATGTGAAATTACAGAAAACATTTAGCAAGTTGCCAGACCCTAGGGACAGCTATGAAATTGCCATCTTCAACTCCCCAGGCACCTCAGGGCCCTTTTCCCAATCTGCTGAATATTAGCTTGACCTTGGCATTGCACCACTTGAGTTTTATTTCATGTTTTATTTTGTTGGCCATGAGTGGGAGAAGGCCAGCAGTCTCAGAGACCTGCACAACGATAATTGTATGCAGAATCTGAAATTAGTAGGCTGAGCCAAGAACTCTCTCTCTCTCTCTCTCTCTCTCTCTCTCTCTCTCTCTCTCTCTCTCTCTCGGTCAGAACCTGGCTACACAGTCAGCCAATGCCCATGAGAAGAGGCACAGGGCAGGAGCGGGCAGACACATCCGAGCCATCACCCAGCTCTTACAGAGGAGGAGAACAGCGATTCCTCTGTAAATAAACCACCCCACCTGCTCTTACCTGCCTCTTCTCCTGTCTCTTCCCCCCCCCATCCACCTCCCCTTCCTAATGGGTCCAACTTGCAGATTCCTGGTTCTTACGTATCTCTTGTAGCATACTAATTAAATGTTTCAAATGCTTCTTATCTATGGTTAAGTGAAGATAAAATTTTAATGATTTAATTAGCAAGCTCTAGGAAAAAAATCATAATGAAGAAAGGCATTTGCAGCTGTCCTGGGCTTTACGTGTTCCTGTGTAATACCAGTTTAGAGCCGTAGGAGGCTGGGACAAAGATGTCCTTTGCCCCACTGCTCTGGAGCAGAGACCCTATTTGCTCTCCCCAGTGAGGGCTGCCCAAGCTAGGCTCATCTCACTTCCAGGTTCTGGGAGAAGGGTCCTGAAAGGGGAGACCTTTTGAGCCAGAGGTTGAGCCAAAATGCCCCATGTGCTTCTACAGGATGCTTTGGAAACTGCTCCATTTTTCTAACATGCTTATGACTTTTTTTTTACATTTTCCTTTTGGCATCTGGTTCTTTTATTTTCAGCTTGGGTAGCTGAATACTGTCAGCCACATTAGTGTTCAGAGCTTAGTAAAAGAAAACTCACATGGCTTTAGGGAGGATGGGGTTTGAATGGGAAAATTAATCACTTTGTTTGAAGAGTTTTGGTGTTGGGAGACTCTGTAGACTCCCATCTTTCAAAGTAGGTTTTTTTCTTAATGCAGTGAGGCTGCTGGAAGAGCCTCCATATAGAGGATCTTTCTCTCAGGAGTGCTCTCCTGCTCACACCATCTCCTTTATGCCCCTTTTCCCATTCATCACCAACCGCAGATCCACAAATTCCCCTGAATGGCCCTGGAGGAAGCTGAGTGTGGAACATTTATTCAGCAGAAAGTACCATGTCCTAAAAAGCTGGAGGGCAGGGTCTTCTGGGCCAGCCCTGCCACAGAGAGCAGTGCTTATGCCCTGCTGCTTGGTGAATCATCTCCAAAGGGCAACCCCATGACACTTCTGGTATTGAACAGACCCAGCCAGGAACATGCTCTCTGTCCACCTGGCTTCTGTGCCGCCTGTCCTGGGCTGAGCACCTCTGTCTATGTGCCACAAGGGACAAGGTCAGGGCCTGGCACCTGCTGGGGTTTCCTGGGCATTGGTATGGGTCATTGTATGCAGCTTCCTAATAAGCAATGGAGTGAACACAGAGCCTCTGGGGGCTCATACTCTTGACCACATCCACCTGCTCTTGTCACCCAGAGCCAGGCGCAGACGGAAGGCGGCAGCCCTGAGGCCCCAGGGCCCAGTGGAATGTTCAAACCCATCAGTCCCGAGCCTGCCACCCTGTTTCTGCTCACCTGGTCCCTCCCACAGAAGTGACATAAAGGCCCTTGCACAACTGGTCACCCCACCTCGTGCCTAATCCTGATGGCCCCATGTTGCCCTGGGTGGTACGTCTGTAGATGGCTGTGAGTATAAAAAGACATTTGCCATCCTGACCAGTCATTTCTGTGCCTGTGTGTCTTACCATACTGATGTAACACATCCTAAGTACCCTGAGGGCACCCTCATAGTACATTGCTAGATCGCCACTGCCAGAGAAAAGCCCTAGCCTTGGAACTCAAAACTGCCTGAGAATTCATGCCCTTCAGCACTCCGTAGTCTTCCACCACCGTTGACACATACGTGCTGTGATCAAAAAATACGGTGACTGCATAGATTAAGAGTTTATCACAATAAAAAACATTTCTCTTCATTTCCCTCAAAACACTGCCCCCCCATTTCT
The DNA here is from genome assembly GCA_004027455.1 of Hydrochoerus hydrochaeris. Classification (NCBI taxonomy): domain Eukaryota; kingdom Metazoa; phylum Chordata; class Mammalia; order Rodentia; family Hydrochaeridae; genus Hydrochoerus; species Hydrochoerus hydrochaeris. The sequence continues at coordinate 325,281 of PVLA01000155.1, read as the reverse complement.
TTAAATATAATACTCATCATTCTGTCCATTTCCTGAAGCAGTTCTGCAAGTCCTCTTCCCTAAGTGTCTTTAGTGGCACCATCCTGGGTTCCTCGATGTGCTGAATTGATTCCAAAGGTCTACATTTCATGGTCACTTTGACTTTGGGGAAGATCCAGAAGTTGCACAGTGTCAGATCTAGTGAATAAAGTGGATGAAGACACTCTGTCGTGTTTTTAGGAGCCTGCCTTTCCACCAGATGGCACTTTGCAATAGCATTCATGGTATTTTTTTTAAAAATCACATTTCATAAAGACACTCAGGAAAGTACAGTTCCAGAACTGCTGCAGAAAGTGGCCGTGGGATAAGTGTTGTTAAAGTGAGAGGAAGGATTTTGATACAATATATCTTTTAGTGTAATAAATGTTTCAAGTTTATTTGTTGTATATCTTGGTCACTCTCTGCATAAACATATGTATGTTTAATATATCTGACATATTACATATAATATACATATCCTCTATATCTCAAAATGCAACATAAATATAACAGTAGATCTTGTGTCCAGCTGAATAGCTCCAGGTATCTGATCCACAGTGAGGTGGGTTTGTGAACAACAATATAGGAATCCAAGCAGCCAAACTGCTAAGTTTGAAATTTAATTAACTGAGCTCAGGACCACTTGTATACAGACCCTGCCCCTACCCCCATTTCAGTGTCCAAACAAGTGGCTCCAACTGGAAAGTTTAAGAGCTTTTAAAAGAGAGAATCGCAAAAGACATCCTGTTGGAAACAATTCAGCTAGAATCTTACATTAATTTTTGGTTCACACCTGTATCCTGCTTCTTTCATTGAGCAGGTTAATTTTTCTCCTATGGGTACAGCTCATTCTGCTTTTCTCATGGGACTTATACCCTGAGTAATTTTCCATTTTCCTGGGTCAAATACAGGGCACTAGTTAAATGCAGGGCTCAAACTGGCATCAGTTATGCCAAGCTACAACACAAGCAACTGCCCACGGTCACCCACAGGGCAAAGCTGTGACTGCCTGAGGTGGTGGCTGGTTAGTGACACATCCTTGATGGGATGTCTTCCTCTCTGACCTTATCCCACCTGTGCTTCCCACCTCTATGTGCCTTTCCCTTCCAGTCTGCTCCTAAGAAAATTGAAACAAAAAACCCTGTCATTCTGGGCACTCACCTCCTCACCTGCTAGTGGCAGTGTTGTGCCACCCTCCTGCTCTGAGTAGCCTGGTGCCCAAACCACCTGCAGGCTCAGTGTCCTCTTGTGTCATGTAACTTGGTTTAAGACCTAAAATTGGTTCAGTAAGATTCTCTCCTTTGTTGGAATTACAACCAAAGGAGAAGGACTTGATTTGTCACTTGGTGGTGGGACTTGGTGGTAGAGCTGCCCCTGAGGTATCTGGCAGGGTCTCCAACCCAGAACCTGCCCTTAGGCCGATCTATGGGGTCTCACTCTGGGCATCTGTCCTGGGTGTGATTCAGAGCTGCAAACATCTGATTCACTCTCCACTTCCTTCCCTTCCACTCAGCCCAGGAGGCCTCTTCTTGGGACATCAGTGGATTAATCTATCTCTAGGTTCCCTTTGAGATCAACCGATGAGGACCCCGCAGAGGACTTCTGAGGGATGTGGAGCAAGGCCAGGTGTTGGCTTCCTGGCTCCTTTCTTGTGTGATAGTCCTGGGCCAGTTGTGTCCCTTCATGGAAGCCAGGGTCATCTCAGTGTGAGTCCTTCTATGACGCTCTCTCCTCCCTGGCTCTCATGATTGTCTCTCCTTGGAGGCTGTTGGCTTCACTGGTCCCTTGCTGTCCCACAGGCATCTCTCCCTTTCTAAATAGCCTTTTTCTTTATCCTGTCTCCAGCTGTCCTAACCTGAGTGTGTCATTTCTCTCAATGTCCCTTTCACTAGAGCCAGGCCATATGGGTCACTGCTCCTTGCAACCAAATGTGTGACTTTGGGGTCCAGCAGACACAGAGAGTGTCTGCTCCCCCATTCTGAGGCAGCATTGAAATTGGGGTCCTCTTGGAGGAAATTGTTTCTTTGGGGTCTGCTTTTCCTCTCCACTGTCCCCATCCCTTTGTTTTAGAGGAGACTAAAGGATGAGATATTTATGCCAAGAAGCCTTTTCCTGTCATTAATATGTTAACAAAAGCTGTCAAATAGCAGTCACAGCCTATAGTATTTGCCGCTGGCAGAGACTGCATGCTGCCAGACAAGGTTGTGTCTATTCTGCAGAAGCCTGGCTTCCTCTGCCAGGAGATCTTGGCACTGGAGGTCACTGAGTCCCATTGGGGACCTTCCTACCCTGTCAACAGTGACAGCGTCTCATGTATAAATAATGCATTCACAGAGCATCTCTAAATTCCTCCCTGTAAGAAGGCAGGCACCAGCCCATACTGCAAGGCCAGGAGCAGTGAGGGAAGGGGAGGGAAGAAAGAGATGAATGCCAAGTGCAGGGGTGAGGGATGAGGAAAGCATGGCCAGATATGTAGAGACCAGAGAAAGGTGGACATATAGATATGAGGGATATAGATGGACTGAGAGGTCAGTGGTGGTGCTGAAGGGTTTTAAGAAATTAACATTAGAACAGCAAGCAAAGGAGCTTGGTGAAGATGTGATGGGTGTTTTGGATGGCCCAAACATGCAGAGTGGGGGAAACAACTAACCATGGGAAGGATATATCAGTCAGCTATTGCCATAATGCTGCTGCATAACAAATCACCCCAGTCTCAGTGGCTGAAAACAGCAATGTCTATTCTGAGTTTCAGCAGAGGGTTGGATGATCTAGATGGGTTTGTCCAAAGTAGGTATGACTGAAGCCTTTGTTTCCTCTGAGAAGGAGGAGGGGAATTGACTAAGCACCTTTAGCTCATAATGACAGCAAGAGGACAAGAAGAAAAATGCAAATGCATGAGTAGCCTTGAGGCCAAGGCTTGGCTCTGACGCACATTATGCCTTCTCATTCTGCTGGGTCACACAGGTGGACCAAATTCATTGGTTCAAACACACTCTAGGCCTCTAACAGGGAGATCTGCAGGCACATGGCAAAGGGCGTGGCTACAGGGAGAGTGAGCAGCTAGGAGTGATGTAGTTTACCATGGTGGACTGAAGGAGATGAGTGAGCATGAAAATAAGAGATGGGAGTGGGCTGCTCAGCAGAGCCCTGTTTGGCTGGTCAGCTCTCCCTCTTAGCTCCTATCCTTCCTTCTCTCTGGCTCTTTCTTTTTCCAGTTACTGGATTGTAAACACTTTGAGCAGGACTCAAAGATGTCCCTCACATTGCCAGTCCTGGAACCCTATTGGTCATCTGTCCTGATCACCTGGATATTTATTATGGGCCTTTTAGGTGCTGGGTTCTGCAGAATGGGAGGATGATTTCTCATTCCTCTTGGGGGTCTCTATGTTGCCTGATAATTTAGTATTCCATATTCCATGTGATTGAGAGTGATCAAAGGAAGGGACAATGGAGGCACATCTTTTAAATTCCTTTAAATCTGAGCAGTGATTTTAAGCTAATCTAAAAGTGAATATCTCTCCATGCCTGGAAAGACTTCAAATAAAAGAAAATAGCAAACAAACAAACATCCAAAATCTCTTGATATCTGTGGAAATTAGAAGAAAGGCAATCAACCTGATTTCAAATGCCAGCTTTCAGACTTTTCCAGTGGAGGATTTAAGATTTCCTTAACTTACTGAACTTACAGTTACTCCGAGACTCTCCATGTAAAATGCTCCACATTTAACCTATGTTTCCCAAGAAAACATAGTTTTGAGTTTAGCGTCCTCTCCGTAATATTTATGGGAGTCAGTCCACAGTTAGCCAACTCTGTTCCCCGGCTCTGCTTCCTAGCACCAAGAATTAAGCAGCTTTGCTCCAGCACAACATTCCACCATGCCATTGCTGCCTTGGACTTGGCTAACCATGGACTGACTCCCATAAACCATGAGCCAAATAAACCTTTCCTCCTTTAGGCTGTAGGTGCCAGGTGTTTCCTGCAGCAACAGGAAAGTTGAGAAACACACTAGGACTCAAGAATCATCTGATTCGAACTCTTCTGGTTCTTGGGATATAGCTACAAAGTCAGAGGGACATTACAGAGGAAGGGGCCAGGGACCAGGTAGAGACCCAAGGTCATGCTTCTCTGACTCACCAAGACACACCCAGATCTGTGCTTTACTGATCCCCCAGGTAGCTCTCAAGTCAGTCAAGCTGACACAGCTTAGCTTCACCCTCACTCTTAGACACCCTTGTTCTGAGGCAGGAGGTCACGGTGAAGCCACTCTCTGCTAGGAAGGACATGCTGTACTAGAATCCTCTTGTGTCCCACAAATAGAACCCTAGAAACTCCTCACCCCCAGAGGGCTCTGCAAAATGTAGGGTAATTTTGTCAGAAACAGCCATCCAGGGTCTGCAATGAAAAATAATTCTCTTAGAATATTAAAGGACACAAAGTTGTAAGCAGTAATAACTCTGTTTTTTTTTTCTTTTTAGTACTAGGGATTAATTCCAAGGCCTTTGCACTGAGATATATCCCCAGCCCTTTTTTGTATTTTAATTTTTTTTTAATTCAGGCAATACTTTGCTAAATCACTAAGTTACTCAGGTTAGTTTCAAAGTTGATCCTCCTGCCTCAGCCTTCCACAGAACTGGGATGACAGGAACGCAGCACCATCATGCCCAGTCTGGCTGTGAGCCCTGATTGTGTTTGGTGTGTCTGATTAACTGTGAACATCCAGGAGTGACTCTACTCAGGGATTCTTATCAGGGAGCAGGCAATGCCCCCATTCACAGGTGATACTTAGGTTTCTCAAGCATGATGGGGAAGATCTTCTTGTGGCTTCCTTTCTCTCAGCTCCTGCTGCTCCCTGGTGGGAAATTGACTTTAAGAAGCAGGTCAATAAATCCGGGATTGTGCTCCCGGGTTTAGCCTAGTTGGCTAAGGTCCCACTCTGTAAATGTGAGGTTGTGAGTTCCATCCCAGAGGCAGAAAAAAAAAAATCAGGGATTGTACTCAACATTTTTTTTTTTTGATCTACTTCAGCTGACACTTCCTGGGGAACCCGTCCACCCCCACCCTGACCCTGCTTCCTCCCACATAAAGGCCAGTCTTTAAATGCCACTTAAATGCACAGGAGATGGGGGCACTTAGGATCTGGAGAACTGGGAAAGCAGACAGGAATTCCCCAGAGCACCTCTCCTTGTCCATTATGCATCTGATCGATCTGACTCAGGGGCTCTCTGTGTGGCTGTTGGAGCCTGAGAATGAGAACAGGTGAGTGTTTCCTGCTCTTGCACTTCCACAAGTTACTGAGCATCTTTCTGGACAGCAGTGGGGTAGAAGCAGGGAGCTCCTGAAGTCCTACTGCAGTCCCTCAATTTCCTTGTGATGACAGCTGAGGACATGGGCCTCATCCGTTGGCAGCTGTCCACAGAGGAGCCCCTTCGCTCCATTGATGGGAACACAAAGGGGGCCAGAGGAGCTGCGGAGAGTACCAGAGGCATCTTGTGTCCCTGGGGGTCCCTGTTGCCTCTGGTCATTCATCTTGCTGACAGACCATAGGAAGGGAATGTGTGTTCCTGGAATCTTATTTTCAGAGTTGTTCACTTACAGGTTTCTGCTGCAGGGAAGATAGAGGCTTAGGTCAGGGAAAGGAAGCGTGAGTTTCTGCAATTCTGCATATAGCTCTAGGCATCCCGGTGGGGTCATCTGTGGGGCCAGCTGCTGGGGGGCTGGCGATGGCTGGAGGCACAGGGTGCAGGTGCAAGCACAAAGGACCCGCACTCCCCAGACTCACACTGGGAGCTGCGCTGAGAACTCAGTACTCTTGCCCTGAGAAACCTTGGCCCAAATGCAGACAAAGAAAAGAGATGGATTGTTGGCTTTACTTCTAAGGCCCTTTCCCAGTGTAATGTTCACTTGACATAATTTTTGCTTGGACTCTAATCTCCAGTGAAACGTGGCTGCACATACTAGTCCTGGGAGGCAGCAGAGCCTCTTCCAGTGGGGTCTGGCTTGGGAAATATGGGATCCCTTATGATGGCCCCACCCTACCCTGCCTCTGCCACCTCCCTGACCCCCTGCCCTGCCCTGCCAGTGAGAGAGCCTTGGGGACAGCTCATCAGGATTCCCAAGTGACTTCAGGGATCAGCACTGGCTCAGGGCAGTCAGTGAGGTTAGATGGGAACAGCTAACTCATGGTGTGAGCTCCACCATCGACCTTCCTCCACTCTGCTATGAAAAGAGCCTGTGTTCTCTCCAAGGGGCAGAGGGAAGCATCTGACAGTGTCTCTGAGGCAGCTTGGAGTGTGTCCCCTTGGAAGGTGGCTGGAAGCCTAGGCCCCTGTTCCTGTGAAGGTGAGCTTGTTTGGAAACAGGGTCTGTGCAGGTGGCCCAGGGGAAGAGGCACCTGCTGGCTTAGGCTGGGTCCTGCTGCGGAGTACTGGGGTCCTCGTGGGAGGAGGGAAATGCGCACCCACAGGTCACACAGAGAGCTCCATGTGAAGATGAACAGAGATTGGAGTGAGGCGTTTGAAAGTCACAGAGCACAAAGAACTGCCTGACCAGCCTCTTCTCTCTTGGAGAGAGACCAGGAAAGGTTTTTCCTTCTGAGACTCAGGAAAGAGCCAGCCCTGCTGACACCTCAACCTTGGGCCTTTGCAGCATCAGAAGAGGATACAGGTCTGTGTGCTATGGCAGCTCTGGGGAACAAAGGCTGCCTCTGTCTGGGGAGTTGTGAGTCTTGTAGTCTCAGAGTCAGACAGGGACCTCTTGGTGGTGAGTTGATGGTGATTTGGTGATTTGGTGTCAGGTCCCCTTGCCTTTTCTTCCTAGCTGTCCCTCCACTAGGATTTATCCTATGGATGTGTTACACAGGGCCTTGGAAGCAGTATGCACACTATGGTCTTTCTAGCATTGTAGAAGTTAGTGATGGATGAAAGCAAGAGTGTACCTTAACAATGATGGTAGTTTTGCTCTGTGGAATACAATGCAGTCATGAAAAAGTCAAAAAGTGTACCTTAGGAATGATGGTGCTTTCACTCTGTGGAATACAACACAGTTGTGAAAAAGTTCTTTGTATGCCAGTGTGAAACAATACCTAAGACTTAATTGCTGTGTGAAAAAAAAAATCAAGATGTTAGAGTGTGGGGTGTTAGTCATTTTGAAATTAGAAAATTCTATATGATTGATTTTTGTTATTCATGGTAGCTTTGTTTTACAAACCATGAACACCAAATCAGCAAACACCAAACCACTGATTATTATTGGGGAATAACAAGGTTAGGTTCTTGCCAGCCTGTGGTCATACCTATTAATTGCTACATATCTTTGTTTTGTGTGTGCTTCTCTGCAATTGACACCTTCCTTGTTATATGTTGTTATTTCGTTCACATTAAATTCACGGCTAACAGTAGGGGTTCAGGGCTGAAAGAAGCTTACTCGGCATAGGCATTTTGTCCCTGGGGCAGGTAACAGCCTCCTTGGCTCAGGAACAATAGATGGCACTCAGCCCAGGGACCTTGTGACAATCAAGCTCACCAACAGCATGCACACAAGCAAGAATGCAACGCTGAATCAAGCATGGACCCGACACTCATTCACAGTGTGAGAGCTGTGGCCAGGAGGCGGAGAGCATTGCCCTGTGTGATGTCAAGAAGACATACAGGCAGAGTGACGAAGTCTGCCGCTGCCCTAACCATGTCTCCCAAATTGACCCCCAGGATCCCCTGAGTGCCGATTCTGCGGTAATCAGTAAATGTCTATGCAAGCGGGTTCCCAAGTATGGAACCCTCCAAAAATGAGGCTGGACTCTGTGTGTGCATGCGTGAATAAGATGCAGGTGACAGCATGCTCCTGGGTGTGGACATAGCTTCTGAAGGACAGGGCAATGACCAGGGTCTCTGCTCACCCGCGGAGGAGCAGGTCAGGAGAGGGAGGATGCTGGCTTTCACTACAACCTGAAATGTTCACTCTGTGTGAGCAATAGCTATGCTTGATTTTTAAAAATGCAACTTCTTGAGTTTAAGTACCACATTTTCTTTACCTGTTCATCTGTTGAAGGACATATATACTGCTTACAAACTTTAGCTCTTCTGAGTTGTGCTGCTATGAGCGTGGGTATGCATGTGCCACTGTGGTTTGATGTCTTTAACTCTTCTGGGAAGAGACCAAGAAGGGGAACAGCTATGCACAGTGGAGCACTGCTCCTTCATAAGATGGATATACCTTGAGATCATGTTAAGTGAAATAAATCCAATACACAAGCTTAAATATCACATAACTCATGCGAGAAACCAAAAGTATAAATAATTTTTAAAACTACAAGGCAAGAGGAAACAGGGAGATAGGTCTTTAGCAAATGGGGAGGAAATATAGAAACAGAACGAAAGGAGAGACAAGGGAATACAAAGAATTATGGTATGTTAAGTGCATGTACCTAAGATGAATATAAGCATTATGTACCACAAATATGTACTAATAACAAGTTGAAAAAAACCTAATCTTTAAAAAAATATTTTTTGTTCTGCTGTTGGTGAGGTTATTCCTGGTTCATAAGCTAATTGTCCAGTTTGAAAACTCTGAAGGTGAGTTTGGTGATTGTTAAGTGAAACAGAAAGAAAAAAACAATTTCTTGCAAGTTACCAGCTGCAGCATGGAGAGTCAGGGTGGCTGAGGAGAACATTTCATGGCGAGGACACTCACATTAGCCACCTCTGTTCAGCAGGACAGCGCTCAGCTCCATGACCTTCCGGAATTCACCTCATCCCTGTGTCCCTGAGCTGGCAGACCTCTGTGTGGGCTGGGAGCTTAACCCTATCCTGGGTCAAGCAGAGGTGGCCTGGAATCTGTAACCTCATCTCAGGTCAACATCAGGCAGGGAGGAGAGCTCCTTGACTGTCCCCGTGACAGAAGGCAGGGTGGTTTGAGAAGCTTGTCTGTGGGTTACAGGCTCTTGGCGTCAGGTGAGCATGCACTCCTGGGTCGCCTGATTATGGCTTATGATGTCTCCAAATGGAACTAGAAACAAGAGGCAGGAGCAAGAGTTCACTGAACTGAAGTTTTGTTTGATACTGGGAATTAAACCAGGGCCTCTGCACCGAGCTCCATCCCCAGACCTTACTATTTTTATTTGAGACAGGTTCTCACTAAACCACTAAGTTGTCCATGGTGGGCTCAAACTTGCCATCCTCCTGCCTCAGCCTCTCTGAGTGCTGGGATTACAGATCTGCATCACCAGAACCGGCTTGCAGTGTTCTTCATGAGTTTCCTGTCGGTTTTTGATGTGATAGCTGATTTATGTGCCCTGGTTAGTGCGTTGGCAGCAGGGTGCTGGCTTCTGGACCTCTTTTATTCTCTCTAGTGTAACTAACTCTAAAAAGGAATCTCAGCAAACCTTTGTAGGGTGCACACACGAACCTGGGTTGTCTGGAAACCATGGGGACATCTCACATCTGGCACCTGCTTCCTTCACTGAATGGTGTCCATGGATGTGGCTGTGACCCCGCACCTGCTGCAGCTCTGTCTCCTTGCTTCCTCCCAAGGGCTGTGGGTCTCAGAGTTTCTGCTCAAGGGGGACTTTGTAGCTCTATGTCACCAGATGTAATTCTGTGTGTGTGTGTGTGTGTGTGTTACTGGGGATGGAATCTAGAGCCTTCACACTGAGCTACATCCCCAGCACTTTTTATTTTTTGCTTTGAGATAGGGTACTGTTGCTAAGTTGCTAAGTCACCCCAGGTTGGGTTTGAACCTATGATCCTCCTGCCTTAGCCTCCCAGAGTGCTTTGGTCACAGGAGTGTGCCACTATGCCTGACCCCAGTTATGTTTTAAATGTAAATTGCAGAGAGGTGCCACTTACTGCACAGGTGGGTGACAATCCAATTCCAATGTCCCCACCTCAAGTGTTGGTCTCTTGAGGATAAAGGACATCTGGATGCCACAGGAGCTGCACTGGGCAAGGTCAAGACAGCGAAGCCAGCGCTGCTCACATTCTGCCTGTCCCAGTCACACCCCGTCACTTATTTTCTATGCTCAGTGCCAAGAAACAAGACATATACCATATGCTCACTGCTTTCCAAAGCCTGGGATTCCACACACATTGGCGGTGTTCGCACACAGAGGGAGGTGTGATCATCACCGCCACCCGGAGCAGCCTGTGTCTGTCCACGGCCACCATGGCCTCCCCGGCCACATCCAGCAGGCGCAGATGGTGTTGACGATGTCAGAATTCCAGACACAGAGCATATGTCCTCAAGCAGACAAGGTGCTAAATTAATCCTCAACACCCACGGTAAGTTCCCACCCGCAATGCTCCTCGCTGCATTAACAGCGTCTGTGTTCTCCATTTCCCACCGCAGGCTCCGCAGATGCCCGGGAACCCGGCCTGGGCTTCATTGGAAAGTGGTGAACATTTTCGCTAACGGCTCCATCTCCACAAAGAGGGGCAGGAAAGCAACAACCAAATGCTAAGCAGAGGCCTTGAGCAGAGAGAAATGGGGGTTCTCACTTCCTGGTTTTTTTGTTGGTTTGCTTTTCTTTTTTTTTTTTTTTTTCAGTCTGAGGGGATGGAAGCCAGGGCCTTTGCACCAAGCTACATCCCAGGACTTTTCATTTTTTTATTTTGAGGCAGGGTCTCACTAAGTTACTAAATTGCCCTGTCTGGCTTTGAACTTGGGATCCTCCTGCCTCAGCCTCCCAGAGTGCCTGGCTGCTTACCTCCTCTTTGTGTAGCAGACATCTTGGCCCTTAGCAGGGAGCTTTTTGTGTACCCTCTAAGGTGGACATTTCATCCTGGTTTCTTCATTCTCTTCTCACAGCGAGGCTGTGTCCACTGAAACCTGGAGTTTGGGCTCCTGGACTGAGATGCGCTTCTCTCCAGCATGGCCAGTTCACCCACATTTCCAGGAATTCCACAGGCAACATCCAAGCCCCTGCTGTGAGTCTGAGGTACACAGGATTGGGCCCAAACAAGCAGCCTGGCCTGAGAATGCCAAAAGAAGGTGCAAAACAGTAGGTGTGTGTTTAGGGGAGGGGAAACCATGGACGGGCAAGACCCCGGGGCCATACCAAGAGGTTGGAAGGTTGAGATCTTCTCTTCCTCTCCTGACCTGTGTTCCAGCTGCTGTGTCTCCTGCTCACTTCCTGGGCCAGCCAGGTCCCAGGCCACTGGAGCAGAGGCAAGTTCATCCCCCCTGGCTTTGTCCAAGTTCCTGCTCACAGATCCATGAATTGTTCTTTTATGACATAAAGTTTGGAGGGATTGGGGAGGGAGGTTTGAGACAAGCTCTTGCTATGTAGCCCAGGCTGGCCTCAAACTTGTGGCGATCCTCCTGCCTCCGCCTCTTGAGTGCTGCTGGGATTACAGGTATGCATCACCATTCCTGGTTGGAGGGACTTTTAAAAAAATCACATAGCAAGTTAGTAAAATAGTATTGAAAATTCAGCTCATTCTTCCTTCTCCTCAAGTACTGGGAGCCTAGACTGGGTCAAAATATCCCTTTTCTGAACCCAGCATGGAGGCAGATGCCTGTCAACCCAGAAATCTAGGAGGCTGAGGCAGGAGGATTGAAGTTCAAGCCCAGCCTGTTCAATATAGGAAGACCTATCTCAAAATTGAAAAAATAAAAAAGGCTGAGGATGTAGTTCAGTGAAAAGGTCCTGGGTTCAATTCCCAGTATTGATTTTTTTAAAAACCCATCTTGTGGTCTCCCCAATAGCTCAATCCCATGACTTGGTTGCAGCCTTTCCCAGCTTATTCTCTCCTCATCTCTACTTCTTCCCTGTGAGGGAGCCTCCATCACCCCCAGGTTACAGATGATATCAAAGCTCAGAAGGCTGGGCCGTTCCCCAGGCCAGCAGATGGAAGTGTAAGTGGCAGGGTGGGTAGTTCCATGGCTGGAGTGACCAAGAGGAGCACAGATAGCAGCAGAGCTCAGGAGTCATCCAGGGCCAGGACCCTCAAGCTTCTGACTGGGAGTGTGAGGACTCAGCTAGGCCAGGACAGAGAGAGTGTACTTGGTTGGTAGAGAGGACGCTGGCAGGGCTCCTGCCATCAGCAGCTTTCTGGGGTCAGAGCCTCCCTGAGTTGTCCAGGGCCAATGAGAGGAAGGAGTGATTTATACAGAGCATCAGGAGCTATGCAGATGAACAGCAGGACCAGAAAGCAGTTCCCAGCCACATGACCAGCTGTGAGTAAAGACAGGGCTTCTACAGGGTCAAGGTCTGAAACCTCGGGGGTCATTCCAGGTAGCTGGTTTTGCAGGTGACACAGGTAGGAACAAGTAAGTGGGAGATGACCAGTGATTGGCATTGCACAGGTGTGCCAAGGCCCTTGAGACCTGTGAGTCAGTTCTGCTTTCAGCCTCCAGGACCACTGGGAAATAGCGTGGGCAGCTTCAGCCTCCAGGAGCTGTTGTGGCTCCTTATTGGCCTGGAAGTGTGAGCATGTCTGAGACTCCCTTAAGGTACAACAATGTGAATGTGTTTAATGGATTTTGAACATCGTGAGCAGCTTATAGCTCTTAAATCATACAATATGGTGATATATTATATAAAATAATTTCAAGCTATGGGTGGGGGTATACTCCTGTCTTCTCAGCTAGTGAGGAAGCTAAGGCAAGGGGCTTGTAGGTTCAAACCCAACCTGGGCAATATGGTGACTTGGTGAGATGCCGTCTCAAAATAAAAAATAAAAGAAATGGCTAGAGATGTTGCCCAGAGCTTCCAGGATTTGATCTCCAGTAACAAAAAAAAAATAAATGCAAATTCTACTTTAGTGAACACTCTTCCCATGACAAGGACAAACTGCTTCCCCAACATGACATGTTATTAGTCTTTTTCCTCTCAGCAATTGTCATATGATTGATTTCTAAAGAAAAAGGGTTATTATGATTCAGAGTTCTGGAGGGCCTAGTCCATAGTCATCTGGTTGCTTTGGGTCTGTGGAGAGACAACAAATTGTGATGGGAGTGTGTAGTGGAGCAAAATTGCTCACCTTGTGGCCAGGAAGCTAAAACAGTGAGGAAGGGACTGAGGGACTCCCATGATCTCCTTCAAGGACACCCCCCCTCAATGGGTTCCAACTCTCAAGGATTTACTATCTCCCAGAAACACCACAGACTGGGGACCAAACCTTCCCCACATGGGCCATGGGGACACTACAGATCCAGATAGTAGCACCAATCTCATAGGCAGAAGCTTTGTCACTATTATTGCAATTTTCAGTCCCCTATTTAACTACTCAGGATAATTAACATTTTCATGTTTATTGGTCAATCACATTTCACCTATAAAAGTGCCTCTTCATATCTGTATTAATTAGGATGCTTCAGGGAGCAAGAAACTGACAACCGTGATTCAGCTGGCTTCGACAATAAATAATTTATCTTCTTATAATAAAGGAGTTATTAAAGGAAGGATATAAATGATGCAGCCTCTATGAAAAATATTACAGTGAGTCTCCCAAAATTAAAAACAGAATTGTCTGTCGGGGTGACACAGATCATTCCAAGCTGGCAGTGTGTTTGTTTCTTCTTGGCAGGGGGTAGCAGAGGTGTGGACTAATCAACCAACCTGATGCTGGACAAGGACAGTGCCCAGGGAAAAGAGGTGGGCCTGGAGGACCTCAGCTCCAGGGAGAAAGCATGGGCCTGCCAGAAGCTTCAGTGACTCCATTGTTAACCTTCCCAAAGTCCAGCAGTCTACTTGAACCCCCCACTCTGCAGCCTGCATCCAGCAGAGATCAGAAGGATGATTGTTTTTGCCATTTACCAGAGTGAGCAAGGACACACTTCAGCTTAGACAGCTACCACCATCTGGGGTGAATGAATAGAGGGGCCTCTGGTATAGGGAGGGCACCTCACAAACTTGTAGGCTTAAAAGCTAGGTGGAGAAATTTGTGACTGTCTGAATTCCAAGAAGGTAGATCCTAGAAAGAAACTATTCACTCAAAAATTAAGAGAAATATTTTGGATTCAATTTTTTTTTTTTTTTTTGGAGACAGGGTCTTACCGTACAGTATAGGCTGACCTTGAACTCTTTGGTGTAGCCGAGGCTGGCCTTGAATTCATGACAATCCTCCTGCCTCAGCCTCCAAGTGCTAGGATTATAGGCATGTACCACCACTCCCAGCTTGGACTCAATTTTCAAAATTAAAAAAAATTAAAAATTCTTAATAGTTCTCATTTTCTTTCATCAACTTTTTGAGATTTGGGCCTTTCCTCCCCTGTTTTCCTTTTCTTTCCATTATCTCCTTTTTCTCATTTTAACTCTTTTTTTTCTTCTTTATCTTTCCTTTATTTCTTGTATTTTGCTCTCTTTGGATTTTTTTCCTTCTTTTCTTTGTTTGTCCTTTTTTGTAACTTTTCTAATGCTATTAATTCCATTTCACTCTTCAATAGGCCTGCCATCTCACTTTTGACTTCCCCTTTTCATCTTCCATTGATCAATATTTCAAATTTTACTTTTTTTATTTTAAAGAGAATAAAACAAAAGAGAATAAAACAAAGCAAATCAGAACAGAACAATGCAAGCAGCACAACACTTCACCAGACAACCGGATATCAACAGTAGCTACCATAATATCTCTTTTCTTTGAAATAGTTGAGCATAGCTTCACACACAATAATATTAAACATAACAAAATAGTATAAAACCATTCAAGAGAGTGAAAGCATTAGAGGACATTCAAAACCAAATAACAGGAAATGAACAATGGCTACACATAATAAAATCTAGTAAGACACACCAGGATAGAACCAATCAACACAGAAGAACAAAAGCATGGTAGGACTTCAAAGCAAGATGATAGTAAATCAGCAATGGCTTCCATAATGTCTTGTTTTCTTCAAAGTAGCTGTTCATACCATCAACATAATAAAATCAAACAAAACAGAATAAAACCAATACATGAATACATTATAAGACTTCAAAGCAATGTAATGGAGAATCATGATTACCATAAAATCTTATGTACTCTTACCATTTCTTACACTAGGGAGACTATATGTATTTATTCATGTGAGTTTGATTTATTTCACTTATGAGTATGGTCTCAAGTTGCGTCAATTTATTGATAAATATCTCAATGTGATCATTCTTTATAGCTGAGTAGTACTTCAGTGTATAAAAATACCACATTTTTTATCCATTCCTCAGTTGATGGGCATTTAGGTTGTTTCCAAGATCTGGCTATTACAAATTGTGCTGCTATAAACATGGGTGTACATATATCACTGTGGTATGATGTTTTCAATTCTTCTGGGAATATGCCTGGAAGTGGAATAGCTGGGTCAAGATGGGACCTCCAATCCTAGCTTTTTGAGGAAACTCCAGACTGACCTCCACAGTGGTTGCACTAGTCTTCACACCCACCAACAATGCAGAAGAGTTCCTTGTTCCCCACAGCCTCTCCAGCATTTGTTGTTGGTAGTTTTCTTTATCCTGGCCATACTTTCTGGTTTTAATTTGCATTTCTCTAATGACCAATGATACTGAACATTTTTTCATGGATTGATTTGCCATTTATATTTCTTCATCTGAGAACTGTGAATTCACCTCAGATGCCCATTTTTGGAATGTGTCTTTGAATTTTGGGGATCTGATTTTTTAAAATTCTTTATATGTTCTAGATAGAAGTCCTTTGTCTGACAGACAGTTTACCAAGATTTTTTCCCAATTTGTGGGTTTTCTTTTCACTATGCTGGTGATTTCTTTCAACATGCAGAAACTCTTTAATAAGACATGATTTCAGTTACTGATTCTGTGAAATATTTCCCGTGTGGTTTGATTCTTGTTCATGAATTCTCTACCTACCCCTATATCTTCAAGATTTCTACCTACTTTGTCTTCCAACAGATTTAGTGTTTCTGTTTTAATATTTAGATCTTTGATCCATTTAGACTTTCATTTAGTATATGGTGATAGGCATGGGTCTAGTTTTAGTTTTTGGTATATAGAGAACCAATTTTTCTAGCACCATTTATTAAAGAGACTATCTTTCTTCCAGTGAATGTGTTTGGCTCCTTTATCAAAGATAAGGTGGCTGAGTGTGTTTGTAGTTGTATCTTCTAACCTATTCCATTGATCTTCAGGTCTGTTTTTATTCCACTACCATGTTGATTTTATTACAGTAGCTTTGTAGTATAACTTCGAATCAGGGATTGTGATGCTTCCTGCCTTGCCTTTCTTGCTTAGAATTGTCTTTGCTATTATAGGTCTCTTCTGGTTCCAGATGAATTTTAGGAGTGATTTCTCTAGATCTATGAGGTATACTAGTGGTATTTTGACTGGGATTGCATTGAATATGTATAATAATTTTGGGAGAATGGCTATTTTCACAATATTTGTTCTTCCTATCTATGAACAAGGGATGTTTTTCCATTTTCTGAGGTCCTCTTTGATTTCTTTTTCAGGGTATTATAATGTTCCCTGAATAGATTTTTTTACTTTTTTTGTTAGATTGATTCCTAAATATTTCTTTTTTTTTGGATGCTATTGTGGAAATTTTACTTTTTTATTTTTTTCAAGGTAGTATTTGTTTATTTTCATCTTATATATTTAGACCATTTAGATTTATCCATATATTATATCTTAAATCTTCTATCTAAAACAACTTTTGGGTTTTTTATTTTAAAAAAGCAAACAAAAAGGGGTAGAAATGATACATAATTTCAAAAAAATAATATCAATAAATCATCTCTAGTTGATATATTACATATTGTTATCTTAGAAGTCCTTTTTTCATCCTATAGTTCTCCAACCCCTCTCTTCATTAGTATGGTTATTAAGTTTTATGAAACTCAGATTCCTAATTAAATATGTTATTACTGTTGAATACTCCTCATTATTAATAGAGATAAAATTGTTCCATTTAGTAGGTATTTATTGTAGTTCTGTGTTTCGTTACATTTAGTGTTTATAAGGTAATTATAGAATGCTTTTCTATGTTAAGGGTGGTACATTATTGCTTCTTAGGGCTTGTCAATACCCAGTTGATCTTTGACACTATTATTATTGCCTATATTATTATCATAGCCAAGGTGACACAATTGTTGCTATTAATTGATTGTCTTGTAATGTCAATATCTAGATTGCTTTGGGATCATGAACTATAGTGCAGCCTATTCTGAAAGAATAAACTGAAGGTGCTTGGATTCTAGAGCAGAGGCAAAGGCTAATAGCCACACTCAGAGGCACTGCTGAAAAGTAGACATTAACTAAAGGGTCTCTATACTAGCAACAAAATTTTTTTACTATAATAAACTTTCAAGCTTCACCACAAAATATCAAACAAATAAAAAATAAAAATATGACAAGGCAAAAAATTGCCTCCAAAATGTCCTAAATTCCCCAAAGCTAATCCATAAAGTATCAAAGGGGAGGAAAACAAAAGCCACAGTGAAAGTCAACAAATTATATTAAGAAAACAGAAGAATAAGGAGCTCAGCAAACTCATAGAAGATGTAACTAAACACAGAACAGACCTAATAAATAAGATGATTAGCAAGTCTATAGAAGACACAAATGAAAAGCTAACCGAGCGAAACAAAATAATAGAAAACATGAATGACCAGTATAGAAAAAAAATTAGAATCCATAAAAAAGGCTCCAAATAGAAATTCAGGAGATTAAAAGTTTTATCAAAGCCTGGGCAGCAGAAGTGACCAATGTGAGGACAGAATGTCAGAGTAAAAGCCATGACTTTTAGTGACCATTTAATGAGCAGTAACTTAAAAACAAGAGAACATGAAAAATGGATCCAAAAGCTGCCAGATGACACAATAAAGACTAATGAAAAGCCAGAAGACAACACAAATGTCATAAAACTTCTTTATTGAAATAATAGCAGAAAACTTTCCAAATAGGGAAAGTGTTTAACATACAGATAAGTGTGGCCTATAGACCTCAGATAGCCATGATCAGAAAAGAATCACTCTATGCCACATCATAGTCAAAATCCTAGAAGTCCAACAAAAGAGCAGAATTTTAAAAGCTGTTAGAAAGAAGCACTTATAAAGGCAAATCGATTGGAATTATTGGAATTATAGTAGACTTCTCAACATAAGCCTTAAAGACCAGGAGAGTTTGGAGTGAAGTGTTTTAAGAGCCCCAAAAAAGCAATTCCCAACCTAGACTGCTATATTTTGCAAAACTCCCTTTTAACACTGGTGGAAAAATAAGATATTCTCATGATAAAGAACACCCAAAAAACTTATGACCACCAAACCAGCCCTCCAGAATATCCCAGAAAGAGACAGTGAAATTCACAATGAAAATAAGTCTGAAAGGATGACTACATTAGGTAGGATAAGTTAAGTAGAAGTGAAAGAAAGGAACTTGGTAACAAGAAAAGAAAGCAGTGATAGGAATAAATCAATACCTATCAAAATAACTCTCAGTGTGAGCAGTCTTGATTCCCAAATCAAAAAACACAAATTTACAGACTACATCAAGAAAGAAAATCCAGTTGTATGCTGTATAAAAGAAACATATTTAATCAAAAAACAAATTCATAAACTTAAAATCAAAGGACAGGAAACAATATTCCACATAATGGGAATTCGATTAAAAGCAGGTATACATATCTTATTTTCAGGCAAAGTGGACTTCAAACTAAGACTTATCAGAAGAGGCAAAGAAGGTTACTACATATTGGTTAAGAGAACAATTCAACAGGAAGAAATAACAATAATTAGCATATATGCACTGAGCAACAGTGCACCAAACTTCATAAAACAAATACTACTGGATATAAAAGAACAGATAAACATAAATATAGTTATACTGGGGGACCTCAGTACTCCATTGTCAAAAATAGAGAGATCAACCAGACAAAATAGCAACAAAAAATATCAGAGTAGAATAAAATTTTCAAAAAATAGATTTAGTAGGTATGTACAGAATATTCCACCAAACAGTAGAATGCACATTCTTCTCAGAAGCACATGGAACTTTCTCCAATATAGACAATGTACTAGCCAATAAAACATGTTTAAATAAATGCAAAACAATTAAAATTTCACCATACATATTATCATATCAGTACCATGAAGCTAGAAATCAATAGCAAAAGAAAACATGAGGATTAAGCAAAAGCATGGAAATTTAAACAATACATTCTTAAATAATCCAAAGAAATCAAGAAAGATATTTTATAGTTTCTAGAACTTAACAGTAATGCTGGTAAAATATACCAGAACTTAAGGGACACAATTAAAGTGGTACCAATAAGGAAGTTTATAGCTGTGAATGCCCACATCACAAATACAGGGTGAGTCCAAATAAATAACCTAATGATCTACAGTAAGGTCCTAGAAAAACAAAAACAATCCAAAACTAAAACTAGTACAAGGAAAGAAATGATAAAGTTCAGAGCAAAAATCAATGAAATTGAGAATAAAGAAACAAGACAAAGACTCACTGGATCAAAGATGGTTTTTTGAAACAATAAGCAAAATAGACAAACTCTTGTACAATATTGCCAAAAATAAAAGGAAAGAAAAGACATAAATCAATACCATTAGAAATGAAAAAGGTGAAATCACAGTGGAAATTGCTGAAATTCAGGAGATTACTAGCAACTACTTTGCAAACCTGTATATCAATAAATTGGAAAATTCAGAAGAAATGTGTAGATTCTTAGGTACATATAAATAACCGGTACCAAACCAAGAAGATGTAAAAGCCCTGAATAATAAAATACCAGACAATGACATTGAAGCAGTAATAAAAATACCTTCCAACTAAAAAAGCCCAGCTTTGGATTGATTAGCCATTGAATTCTTTAAAAACTTAAGAGAAGATCTAACATCAATATTCCTCAAACTATTCAATGCAATTGAAAGGAGAGGAACTTTGAAAGTCATTTTTGGAGGTTACCATTACTCAAATTCCAAAGCCAGACAAAATTCCTACTGAAAAAGAGAACTATGGGTAAATCTCTTTAATAAACATAGAAACAAAAATGCTTAACAAGATACTGGCAAACAGAATGCAACAAATCATCAAAAAAACTTACATCATTGCCAAGTAGGCTTCATTCTAGAGACACAAGGATAATTCAACATAAGCAAATCAATAAATGTAATACATCGTATAAACAGAAGCAAAGACAAAAATCACATGATCATCTCAATAGATGCAGAAAAAACTTTTGACAAAATCCAACATCAATTCATGATAAAACACTGAAAATACATATAGAAAGACTTTATCTCATTCTAATAAAGTCGTCTATGATAAACTGGCTGCCAACACTATATTAAATGGGGGGAAATTGAAAACTTTCCTTCTGAAAACAAGAATAAAATAAGAATGTTCTCTATCACCAAGGGACATGGAGCCCTCCCCACCTCGGGCAGCTACCTGAGTCCAGGATAACAGCACAACAGTGTTATGTCATTCCACTGGTTCAGATGTGGTTCCCTGTGCCTTAGAGGTGCAATGCCCCTATGAAGCTAGAACTACCATTACCCCCATTTTACAGATGGGAAAATTGAGGTACAAAGATGCCTAGTGATCACCAAGCAATGCTACTATTTCCTTCCTAAGCTCCAGGCCTCTCCTCTTGGTGGAAGGCAGAAGCCTTTCATCCACAACCAGCTCACTGGAGTCCCAGTTCATCTACAGCTGAGGACTCATCTTCCTAAGTTGGGGCTGCAGTGCTGGTTTTCTGAAGTGAGGGCTGTGATAGCAAGTCAGAACAGGGAGATGATGGGAGGGATCTGCAGATGGAGAAGAGAAGTCATGCTGTCCTGGGCTGGGGAGAGGTGCATTCAGGAGAGAGGTGGTGTGCACATAGGACACCCTAAGAGTACTGTGGGTTGAGCATGTGTCTTCCTCCAAAGTTCATGGGGTATAACACCCTGTGTGGCAGTGGTAAGACTTTGGGGGTGATTGGGTCAGGAGATCTCCACCCTTATGAATGGATCAGTGAAACAGACTTCCTATCCTTTCTGTTGCACAAGGACACAGTGCTATAGTTCAGAGCTAGATTATCCCACAAAATACTCATGTGTTCAGATGTGGGGCTTTCAAACGGTGACTGGATGATGGGCCATTATACTCATGAATGGATCTATCCATTAATGAGTTTATAGCTGAAGGTACTGTTAGGAGTTGGAAAAGGTAGGTCACTGGGGATGTGACTTGGCAGGTGCATCTTCCTGCCTCGATGCTTCCTTCTCTCTCTGCTTCCTGGTTGTCTTCTGCTAAATCCTTCTGCCATGATGTGCCATCCCGGGAGCCACTGACCATGGACCATGTCACTTGAACTGTGGACCAAGTTGAACCTTTAGGGTATTTTGTTTGTCCCAATGACTATAAAGTGACTAAGACACATCATGTTTGTCTTCTCTGGAGGACACAGCAGCCAGGAGTTGTCTTGGAAACTGGATGGGGCCTTCACTGGACACTTCTTATGCCAGTGCCTTGATCTTAGATTCCCCACACTCCAGACTGTGAGAAATCAATCTTTTTTATTTAGATTAAAAAAGGTATGTATTTAAAGTGCTATGTCTGAAGACTAAATTCTTAAATTGTGTTTTTCAGGTTTGACTGAGTTCATAAAAGTATTTTAAGGACAGTTGCATCAACAGAATTCAACTATATGATTATTTTTTTGTCCATTCTTCTCTTTCTTTTCTTTCCTGAATAACCTCTTCGAGATACAACTCAAGGTAGAATTTATGCTCCTTAAATTTTGTCTGCTGCCCTTTAAGCAAGATCTGATGCCTCATGGTCAGGTCCAGTGCTTTCTTAATGTGAAATATCCTGTCATTACAAAGGTGCTCAGGAAGTCGTCTTATAGCTTCCTTTGGATCTTTATCCCATACATTGTATCATCTTGCATTAACCCCATCTTATTAAACTCTGCAGCATTGCAATGCCATTCTGGCTTCCTCACCATCTTAACTCAAGAGTGAAACAATGCGTTCTGGATCTCGATCTCTATTATTTGTAAACTGTACACTCCAGTGAATTTTGTTGCAGTAACACAAACAGGTATATAGACAGGCTCTGATGTGGAGTGGTTGAGGTTCAGGTCTGAAGATGAGGCCCCTGCCATTGTTGGAGAGCAGTAAACACTTTAAACAGATGTGTGACTCTGATACTGGTCTAGGATCCTGGTATGCTAAGACCTCTTCTTAAATCTGTCCATCAGCACTTTAACACGGTATGTCAACATTGCACCTTAACATTTGCTCACAAGGTGTACTAGTCAGCTAGTTGCTGGACATAATACTCTAAACTCACAATTTAAAGGAGGGGAGGTTTAATTTGGCCTATGGTTTTAGGGGGTTCAGTTAATGGTGGCTACCTACAACACAAGAACATCATGGAAGAAGGGCATGGAGGAAAAAAGCTGCTTAGTTCATGGCAGCAGGAAGTAGAACAGGGCAACAGACCTAGAAACGAAGAGGCAAGGGGCTAGATATAGTACCCAAGATCATGCCTCCACTTACCCACCCAGACCCCAGCACTGTGCTCCATGAATCCTCAAGTGGATCCCAAACCCAGTCAGGTTGACATTCCACCCTAACTGCCATCCAAGCACCAGGCTAGGGAGAAAGAGCCTTACCTGCTTCCATGTGGGGCACTGCAGTGGCACACGACCTGAGGTTACTTGTAGAACTGAAGCACATGTGCACCACACTGAAATGCACATCTCTCTGCAGGAAGAAGCTATGGCTGCCATCAGCCTCTCGAAGGCCTCCCCAAGAGAAGAGTCATTGTTGCTATTAAATGGCTATTTCCAAGGTGGGCAAAGGGTCAGAATAAGGCTCTAAATCTAGAGATGCCAGAGCTGTAGGCTGAGCCATCTGGAGAAGCTTCAGTAGAATGGCATTGTGCCTAGATCACTCCATGAAATCCCGTGTGACTACAGGCTTGTCCCTTCTCCTCTCTGAATACAGCATCCTCATTTGTAAAAATACCAACATTGTATTTGTTCGGGAGTGACTGAGGAAGAAGAGAAATCAGGTGCTTGAGGCCCCACTCTGCTCTCCACACGCCTGCTTCTCTGTGTCTCTCCCTCTTCCAAGTCTGACCCTTGAGCCTGGGCATCAGCTCTATGCTCAGGGCCACCATCTTCTCTGTGTACCCCACCCTCTGTTCGAGATCATCATCATTCCTATTTCCACCAAGGAGGGACAGAAGCAGTGAGATCTCAGTTCATTTTATAATCTTTGAGCACAGTTAATATTTGGGGACTAGGAAGTAGATTCTCCCCTCACTGAGATCTATGCGTTCAAATATTTCCAATGCTTTTGTCCTGCATCAGCTTCTCTGTGAACGATCCAGAGACTGGTGACACTTAAGTCAGTTAACACAAGCACTAAAAGCAGACATCCTGGGGAGAATGTCCACAGGTCCAGAGCATCACAGCTGAGGAGGATGTCTGCAGGCCAGGTTGGTGGCAGATGCACTTATCCCGCTCAGCCACATGCCAGCTTCAGTAGCTGTCCCCAGAAGGCTCCCACCTGCTTCTGGCCCACAGAGTTGAGGGTAGGTGAGCTCACTGGCCCCAGGTCATTCATCGCCTGCACAGCCTGCGCTGGAGCACATTTATGGGCCGATCTGTCCTTGCACCTCCTTTCTGTAAATACAGTCTCTGTTTTAACATCCAGCTCCCATATTTTCTAGTGATGAACTAGGTCATATCTATGGCAAAGGGGACTCTGAAATCATACTGTGTCACAGTGATATTTCGCTATACATACAAGGTATGATCACAATATATGGTGAATCTTTACATTTAAAAAATTATTACAGTAAAAAACACATTGCTGTGAATCTCCCTCAAAATATGTCCCCTCACTTTGAACACACGCACTCCATCATTCTTGCCACTTTCTGAAGCAGTTCCCCAAGTCCTATTTCCTGAGTGTCTTTACAAGGTATGATAAAAAAATTCCAGTGACTGCTGCTGCTGAGTGCCATCTAGCAGAAGGGCCGGCTCACAAAAACATGAGCTGTGCCATCCTCACCCACCTTTTTGGATTGTCACTGGGTTCTTCCTCAAAGTCAGAAGGACCATGCAAGGGAAACATTTTGGAAGGGTTCAGGACATCAAGACAGCCACCTTAGTGTAACCGAGGACACGATAGAGGGCTTCCAGAGCTGCCTCAGAGAATGGCAAGAATAATGGGACGAAGCTTCTGTTTGAAGCAAGGTAGAGTATTATATCTTATTAAAACACATTTTTAAAAATTTAAACATTCACTGTATGTTTCTATCACATGTCATATGTTGATCTCAGATCGATGATTTTATTCTTCATTCAATGGAAAGGTCAAGACCTAAAGTGGGGACAGTACCCCTTTCCACCTCCAGATTGCCCAGCCAACCCCCTGGCCCTGGAGTGGCCCCAGGTGGTGGGTTCTGGAGGTGAGTGGTGGTGGTTAGTCCACTTCTGGGTGGAACAAGATGCTGCTGCTCTCTCCTCCCTGCTGTAACCATGAGGGTCACCACAGGTGGTGCCGCAAGGTCTGAGAGCCATATCTGAGGGCTGGCTGGGTCACTGGGTCACTCAATGAGCACTTGCCTTAAAATATAGAGTATTAATAGGAACTGAGAGGCATGGTGAGGCCAGCAGTGATGGGATGATTGCTATTAAAATTGTGTCACTTTATTGCTATTGTTATTAAGAGTTCATCACTTTCAGTCCCCAAAAGAAGGGCCCTTCATGCCACCCAGGGCCACATGGTGTAGCATACGGTCAGGAGGCTTGGGGTGTGGGGATCTGTGGGCAAGATCTTTACTATGGTTCCTAAGATGGGTTGTTTTAAACAACCTCACAGACTGGATGAGGGGCTGCCCCTCGTGGTCTAGCACCCAGCCCTGGGTGATGATGGCAGGTAGGCTGTGGCCTACAGGATGAGGAGGCTGACGAAGGAGCTGGCATGGGGACTCGGCGTTGGTGGTTTGCACTTGCAATGTGTGCTCCCGGGCAGGCTGCCTGGCTCCTCCAGGAGTTGGCTAAGCCTGGGAAGAGCTGCCCTCCAGGGCCAGCAATGCTCTGGATGTCAGAGCCTAAGCTGAGGCAGGAGGATCACAAGTTCAAGTCCAACCTGGGTGACTTAGGGAGATCCTGTCTCAAACACAAATTAGAAAGGGCCAAGAACGTAGCTCAGTATAAAGGCCCTGGGTTCAGTCCCTCCTACCGGGAAAACAGAAAGAATTACAGAAACTGGAAGACACAGACAACACATTGTGAACCTGGTGGAAGGGAATCAAGCTTGGTTCGGCTAAGCCACAGAAATTTGGGGGTCAGTTTGCATAGCAATGCACTACGATAAGGACACAGGGAGTGTAGGCACGTGGGCCCAGCGCCAGAGTCACTTCTCTTCATCTGCAAAGCTCACAAGCTCATGTGCTCCTGTGTTTAGCCAATGACTGTGCAGCAGGCCTGAGCCACAGCTGGCCTCGGAGGTCAGGCACCGCCCCTCACCCCAGATGTCAGTGTCACAAGCGGGTGACATCTGTCAAATGACGAGGGGAGAGGTGTAGTGGTGCATGCCTGTAGTCCCAGAAAATTAGGGCAACTTAGCTACTTAATGAGACCCTGCCCTCAACCCCAAATTTTAGAGATGCAG
Source organism: Hydrochoerus hydrochaeris (assembly GCA_004027455.1). Classification (NCBI taxonomy): domain Eukaryota; kingdom Metazoa; phylum Chordata; class Mammalia; order Rodentia; family Hydrochaeridae; genus Hydrochoerus; species Hydrochoerus hydrochaeris. The sequence goes on along the minus strand of PVLA01000155.1, from coordinate 299,687 downwards.
CTCAGTGCTAAGTCTCTGGGTTCAATTCCCAGGACTGAAAAAAAAGGGACAAGGAGAACAGAGACTGAAGACGGCCAGGTGGACAGAGCAGAGGTGTGGGACTGGGTAGAGCAATCAGAGAGGGCTTCCTTGAGGAGGTGCTGTGAGGCCTCACTGAAAAGCGGTGCAGAGGCAGCCCAGGGCTGGAGCAGGAGAGTGTGCTGAGAAGGGTGAGTGTGTGGATCTGGGTGTCTGCCATAGGTCCGAGACCCACGGATGCTCTGCACGCCAGTTGGTGGCATCCTAAGGTAGACAGTCATAGCCCCTCCTTGGGTCCCTTCTCTTCTTTCAGCAGCCCTTGCTGGAAAACTTTCATGTGTCCCCAGTACCAGTGGGATGGGGAGTCCCATGACTTCCTTGGGCTAAGACAGGGAGAGTAACTATGCCCACCCAGACAGCACCCACTGCAGACTTGGCCCAGCCACCCACTCACCCATCCACCCGTTCACCCGGGCCTTCTCTGTACAGCACTTGGAAAACTACCACCCAGGGACCCAGGTTGAGTCAAGGATCCTGCCATTCCTATTTTGAGGCTTAAAGGATGGAGTGCTCTTCTCATTGAAAAATAAGAATCTGTAGGGGGGAGGGCTAAGTATAATCCAAGGGTTATTTTTTAGCAAATGGTGGAATTTGAGGTAGCAGAAGCTTGGGAGGGGTCGGCTGGGCCCTCAACTTGCCTTCGCTCTCTGGCTTGGTCGCCTGCTCTGAGAGAGGAACCAGAATGTTCATTTGCTCACGCCCACTCTGACGTGTCTGTTGTTTATTTTCCAGGCTGAGGTAAACACCGCAGAGCCAGAGAGCAAGCTTATCTCCATGGCAAGCTCCTCCTGCGTCAGCTCCCTCTGTATACTCCTTAAAGCCTGCCAAGCCCAGCACCGAAGAGACGCTCAATAAATGTTCATTGATTGACTTTACAGCACAATTTTTTCCACCACCCTCCGGGAAGCCAACTGGAAATGAAAACCCCTCCACGCCCCATCCATTGCCAGAGTGTATTGATTATCAAGCAAGTGACATCTTGTGACAGCCAGACTAGCAGACCTGTGTTGTCAGAGTTGGTCCAAAAGTCTAGACCAAGGAACTTTCTGGATAATGGGGCTGGGAAGAGACATGGTCAGGAATGCAGCCTGCAGAGTAGGGGACCAGGGACACAGGAAGCGCAGAGCTGGGAATCTAGAATCAGAAGTCAGTCATACATGCACTTGTAGTCTTTAGGCTGAGAGCAAGTCAGGCAGCCCTTGGACAGGGGCTTCTAACAGCTAGGCAGGATTGTCCCAGGGAAAGTGACTGACCCAGCTCCTGAAAGGGGGACAGCAGAGCCTCTCCCTGCTCTCTCTCCCTCCTCTATGAACCTTCCAGGTCTAGTTGGATCATGGGCACATCATGTGGGGTGACCAGGGAGGGACTCTAGAGAAAAGCACTTCAGAGCTGAGTCTTAAAGAGTAAGTCAGAAGAGGACAGTATGTTTCCCCCAAACCAAACTGTACACCAAAGTTTCTCAGGAGAGCAATGTACTAAGAGCCACAGGAAGGGCTAGAAGGAAGAGGGGGTATCCCACAAAGGGGACACTGTCCTTGCAGCCCCCATGTGGACATTGTTCCATGGGCTGCACAGCCACCTCTGGGGAAGTGAAGTCCCTGGTGGTTTTGGTTCCACACTGCCCAGCTGTCCAAGGCAGACTGGACTCTTTGGGCATCATCAGGTTGGTGTGTAGGACAGAAGAGAAGGTTTGGGCACCATGGAGAGCACAGAAAGGGACCCACAGCCTTGCAGGGGCCTGGGTCAGCCGGGGTGCAGAGGGAAGATAGTGATGGGGGGCTGGAGAGCCGAGCAGAGCCAGACCCTGGAGCCTGACTGTGTCTAAGATGTAGGCTGCATCCTGTCCTCCTGAGGAGCCCCGAGGAGGGTTACTTTGTTTTTAAGAAAAGTGAGTCCAACTACTATATGAAGAGGAAACCAGTGGTTTTGGGGACAACCTTGGCTGCACCTGGGTCAGTTCTCCTTCTCTGTAGGCACACTGGGCTCTGAGTGTCCAGCTCTGGACTAGGATGGCTTCTTGCTGCTCTGTGGCTCTCATGGTAGCTCTGACATATGCCTTTTTGTCCTGAAGTCTGGCCAAGCCAAGACAGTTCTGGAAGTGTGGCCCTTTAGTACACTGTTACTGGTTTACAGCTTGCAGTGTGACTGCTGAAGTTTGTGTGTCTGGTTTATGTGAAATTCTTCACATCCACACGTGGAATCTGTCTTTCCATTCCTGTGCTCCTGCACTCGTGACTTGTACTGTCCTGCTGGTTCTGAGCTTAGGCCCCAAGAGGGTTGGCGCACTTTGTTCTTCTTCCTTTTGGAACTCTGTGGCCACCATGTGGGCAGCCTGGGCCAATGTAGTAGGTAAGGAGAGGCATCCTGTACCAGTTATCTTTTGCTGCATAACAAGTTACCCTAGAGCTAAGCCGCGGAAAGCACATGATTATCATCTTCCATATGCAGGAAATGCTTGTTCCAGTGAATCCTGTAAAGTGGATGGGGAGGCAAAAGCTAGACCATGCAGGGATTTCCAGGCCAGGGCAGAGGCTGGGGCTTTGTCCTGGAGCAGTGGGGAATCATTGCTGGGGTTTCCCATGAATGGAGGGGCAAAAGGACAGACTTGCACTTAGGGAGCCCATGGGCTGCAGTGGGCAGCAGGTGGAGGTAACTGAGGCAGAAACCCGGGGAGGAGGGCGCTGCAGGGTTAGGGAGAACAGAAGGGCAGAAGGAGGGAGGCGGACGTAGATCAGGACGTGACTGGAAGGGGAGTCAGAGCTCACTAACACCCCAGAGCGTGGGCCCAGAGGGAGAGAGGAGAGGAAGACACGGTGGGCGCCAGCATGTGGGACACTATCGCTGGGCAGGGGCATTTTGCCATCCTTGTTCCATTGAATTGAGATTTTTTTTCCCTCTTTTTTTTCAGAAATCAACTAGACCTTTATGTACGTCTGTTTCTGGCATCTCTATTTTGTCCTGCTGATCTGTATGTTGGTGCCAAGTCCACTCTGTTTGGATTATTTTAGCTACAATTAGCTTTACTATTGAGTAATTTATCCAATTTAATCTTCTTTTTCAAGGTTTTTATGTTCTAGGCTCAGTTTTACATAAAAAAACTTTAGAAAAAACCTTGTCTATGACTATAAAATCGCTTGCTGTTGTTTTTACAGTAATTACATTAAATCTATAGATCAGATGGGGAGAATTGACACTTTTACTATGTTAAGTCCTCTAATTCATGAACATGGTATAGATCTTTATTTGTCTGAGACTTCTTCTCTTTGTCAGTGTTTTGTAATTTTCAGAACATATGTTTTGTTAGATTAGTACCTAATTATTTCCCTTTCTTTGAAGCAATTAATTTTAGCTTTGGTTTCTACATGCTGATTATTAGTATACCGAACTATAATTGTTTTTCCTATTTTGATCTTGTATCCTGTGATCTTTCTGACCTCACCTATTCATTCTAGGAGATCTGTTGTTTTATTTTTGTAGATTCTTTGGGGATTTCTATACAGACAATCATACCATCTGCAAATAGGGAAATAGTTTTATTTCTTTCCTTCTAAGCTATATTTTCTATTTTCTTTTCTTGTCTCATTATACTGTTTAAAACTTCCAGTACTAAATTGAGTAAGAGTATTGGGAGAAGACATTCTCCTTTTTAACTGTAATTTTCCGAGAGTTCTGTTTAAAATCATGAATGTGTGTTGAATTTTGGTAATTTTTTTCTGCATGACATGGTAAAATCATGATTGCTCTTCCTTAGCCTGTTAATATATGAATTGCAGGTTTTTTAAAATATTAAATCAGACTCAACTCTGTAATAAATCTCTTTTGCTTGTGGTATATAATTATTTTTATGTATTATTGAATTCAAAAGAAATTTATAAAAATTTCTGTTTAGATAATTGCCTTTACTCAATCTTTATAGGTACATTGCCAACAAAAAAACATTCTCTTAGCTTTTCTTCATCTGAGAATGTTTTTCTTTCCTTCATTTCTGAAGGGTTTTGTTAGATACAGAGTTCACTGGTGACAATTTTTTTCTTCCAGGGAAATATTGAATTATTTCATTCTAGCTTCTACTCTCATTTTCAAGTGAGAATTCTGCTACTGTTCAAATTATTACTCCCAAACCAACAATGTGTTATTTCTTCCCTACTACTTTCAGTAATTTTTTCTTTTATCTTCAGTTTTCAGAAGTTTATTTTGTGGATTTCTTTAAATTTAGTTTGTTTGGGATTCACTCAGCTTCTTGAACTTGTAGGTTTATGCCTTTCTCCAAAATTGGGGAGTATATTCAGATGTTATTTCTTTAAATACAATATACTTTCTGTCTTACAGGTTTCTGAGACTCTGGTATTTTTGTCTTTTGGTTTTTGTTTTTTGAGACAAGATCTCTCTACATAGTTCAGCCTAGCTGAACTTGAACTCACAGCAATCATCTTGCCTCAGCCTCCTGAGTCTTAGGATTGTAGCCATGTAACACCGCAGCTGATTTAGACTCTGAGTTTTTTGTTTATTTTTTGTTTGTTTTGTTTTGTTTTTCCTCAGTCTATTTTTTTTTTCTCTATAGCTCAGAATGAGTGAATTCTACTGTTGTGTCCCTGACTTACTGTCCTAATCCTCTGTCATTTCCACCATCAGGCCAAGCAGGGCGTTTACCCCACCTATTTACTCCTGGCTATTGCATTTTCTCACTCTTGAATTTCCATTTGGTTCTTTTTAAAATGACTTCTATGTTTTATTACTTACTTTTTGTTTGTTTCAAGAGAATTCAGCATGATTTACTGAAGCACTTTTGTGATGACTCCTTGGAAGTGCTTGGTATTTATACCTACAATGCATTTCCATGTTGGTGCCTGTCGATGGTTTATTTTTCTCTTTAGGTTGTTATTTCTCTGGTCCTTGATAAGCCAAGTGGTTTTATACTCTATCTTGGACCCGCTGCTTGCTGTATTATGAGAGTCAGGACCCTAGTCCACTTTTGTTTCCCACAGAGTCTGTCCACTAAGGTGTAGGGGGAAGGCTGGTTGAGTCCTCTGCTCCTCTTCCTGCTAGGTCCTGCCCACACCTTCCTGACAGAGGAGGGGCACTGGGCTCAGAGTGCCTCCCTGCAGATGGTGGGTGGTAGTGAGCACCCCGTAGCCTCACTAACACCATCAGAAATGTGATTCCATCTTGTGTTTGAGCCACGGCTGGTCTTTGCTACCCCAAGTGTGGGAAGAAAGACCTCGATGTCTGGTATTGGGGGACTTCGCCCAGCTATTTGTGGTACTTTGTTGACAACAAAGAAGGTAGCTCTTCTTATCTTCTTTGAGGTGTTAGATCCAGAGATTTTTCAACTGTGAGGAGGACCTGGAAGAAATGGAGCTACTCTGTCTTGGTCAGAGCTAAATGATCAGATGTGATCTTTCTTCTTTTTCTTTATTTGTAAAATACATTTATTTATTTTATAGAATTGTTTTGAGAATTAACTAAGATGTTTGCACATACGAAGTATCTTAGTTGGGCATGGTGATGCATCCCTGTAATCTCAACACTCTGGGAGGAAGAGGCAGGAGGATCGCAAGTTTGAGTCCATCCTGGGAAACTAGTGATTTAGAAAGACTGTCTCAAAATAAAGAAATTTAAGGGGTCACACCTTTGTGTGAAGGTCCTAGACTGCAATCTTCAGTATCATAGAGGGGGGGAGGGGAAAGAGAGAGGGAGAGAGAGAGAGAAGAAAAAGAGAGAGAAAAAGAAAGAACCCTGGAAAATGTTATGCTAGTAGAGTTTATTGTTATAATGACCACTATTTCTGAGACTGGGGTCTGGTGAGATATGGGTTGAGAAGAGACGGGATGAGTGGTAGGGTCCTCTATATTCATCCATCAATTTAATGTTGGTAAAAACAAAGTTGACAGGCAGAATCCAGCCTTCTGTGGTCTGTTTCCTCATTTCTTTGAGTCTGTGGTGACCTTTCTCTCCACGAGCAATAACCCTGAAGAAAGCTAGAGGAAAACATTGATTAGGGTCATGGCAAGGAGAGAGCAATAAAATAGCTAGCTTTAAAGAGCCCAATAAACCAGGATAATTGAATGTAGTAAGGATTGTAGCCGCATGGGGGAGGGGGCATCTGCAGCACCTCCTCCAGGAGAGGGAGCACAAAGGGAAAGGACACCAGGCCTGGAGAAGAGGCCGAGCAGAACCGAACCTCAGCACTGATAGGGACAGCATCTCACAAGGGTCAGCTAAGGCCCTGCCTCACTGTGACCACAGGCCTGAGTGTCAACTGGACCATCTCTGCTGTCCCTATCAGGATGCATGGATCTTGTGTGTCACTAGTCCCCAGTGGGAAAGGGCTCTGGAGTCAGACTTGGATAAGTCCCTTGGTCCTGAGACCTCAGTTTCTCCTTGTGTCTGATGAAGCTGTTATGATTTCTCCTCGGTCAGGTTGTTTAAGGGAAGTGACGAGCAAGGACACAGATCAGCCAGCTGGCCCAGAGTCAGCCAGCTGTGTAGACAGGAGCTCCCTCCAGTGCCGGCCCTGGAATTCTGCCCTCAGCATGCACTGTGCTCAGGCTGCAGCAGGTACCTCTTCTAGAGCCCACTGCCTTGCCATTCTTTCCTCCATTTAGTGGCCTGGAATTGGAAGGTCTGGCCAAGGTGATCTCTCCCAAGACCTCTCCTTTCCAGTCTCTTGGTCGCTCTTTCCTTCCCTTTGCCTCATGAGTCCCTGCAGGACCCTCTGTGCATGGGAATATAGTGTGGTACAGCATTACAGTACTTTTGTGAAGTCACAAAGGTAGGTGGTCCTTGGGGTTGACCCTGACCAATGTTGGCTGGGGAAAACTACAGAACACATTTCATCTCCTCTCCCACTGCTCTTGTCCTGATGAAGCTGGCTTTGCACAATGGTCAACATGCCTCACAATATATGACCTCAGAAGACAGGAGTCACATCTGTCCTGTCCATGGAAATGCCACAAACACACCCCTGACACCATCCAGTGCTGACCTGGAGCCAGCTCTTTTCAGGTGGGGAGAGCCAACCCTCAGCAGTTCAGGAATTCTATCTGCAAGCTGGTTGGCAAATGCAGCCATTACTAAAAATTAGATGGAAAAAAAGTTTACAATTAAATTCATTTTATTGAAAACAGAATAAGAAACCTTTGGTGGTAAAAGCCAAGTAGATCATTTCCTAATTATTTTCCTGTTATATCTGCTTTTGCAATTCTACATACCTGGTATATCTGCGCATGTGAATACTGCTTAGTGATGTGCTTTGGGGCTTTTCTCCCTGTCTTTGTGCAATGATGTCACATCACTAGCTTAACATCAGCCACAGTGGCAGTCTTTAAACCCCAGGAACCAGCACACACTGCAAACCAGATCTTGCTTTGTGACTTGGGTGATTGTCTAGACCTGAAAAAAGTGACGAAAAATGTTAATCATGCAGACTAACCTTGGAAATGGGTCACTGGTAAATTGCAAGTAGCACAAAGAATTAAAGAAATATTCTTCCTATGTCAGGTTTATTAAAAGAGTCACTCATGTCTTTGTTGACAAAGGAGTGAAGTTCCAGCATGTACCTTCTAGCGTGCAATTATTTGACTTGTCTCCCTTGTTAGCATAGACGGAAACATTAATCTCCACTTGTGGTAGAATTACTCTCATGAATGCAGTGGTTAAACACTTGCCTGCACACTGTGTCTCATGATCAGCCCAGGACCTGGCTTGGAGGACATGCTCATGAAATCCTGTCTGGTGGCTGGAGCCTGCAAAGACGAGCTACAAAGACCTGTGAGGCTCAGCACGTTTTGAGTGCTGTTTCCCTCTCTGCCCTTGTCTTCTGCTTTTTTGCTCCTGTCCAGTTGTGCTCCAGTCCAGAGCATCTCACACTCTGATATGCACAAAATATCCTGGGTATCTTATTAAAATGTGTGTAGTGTAGCCAGGCTCAGTGGCACAATTCCTATAATCCCAGCACTCTGAGAGGCTGAGACAGGAGGATCACAAGTTAGAGCCCAGCCTGAGCAACTTATTAACAAGGTTCTATCGCAAAATAAAAACTAAAAAGAGCTGAGGCCTTGAGTTCAATATCTAGTACCAAAATCAGTCAGTCAGTCAATCAATCAATCAAATTAAAAAAATGCAGGCTGAGACCCAATGGGCCTATGGCAGGGACCAAGATTCTGCATTTCAATCAGCCCCAGATGATGTCAATGAGTTATGAACCACACTTTGAGTAGCAAGGTGCCAGCCGCACTGAACCTTCAACATGCCAAGGTCAAGGTCCCCATGAAATCTTTGAACTTACCACAGTTTTTACCTGGAGTCAAATTTCTCCAATTTCACACAGCCCGCTTCTGTGTATCATTTAGCTCTCTGCTCAAATGTCACCCTTCAAAAAGAAAGTCTCTTCTCATCTTGGTTCTCTACATAACTTTGGTGCATGATTTCTGGTTGATTTGTTGTCTCCCTCCCTTCTGGTCACTCTGGTGATGTTGTCACAGTACCTGTTCCATTGGTGTTTGTTGGTCCACACTGGTGGGGAGCTGGAATGGTGGAAGAAGTGTGCTGGGGATATCTGTGGCTCAACTGTGACTGAGTGAGTGAGTAGTGTGCTAAAGGAACAGTCAAGAAGACTCAGGAAACATCCTGGTCCCTCTACAGTTAGGACTCATTATCTAACATGTCACACAAAAATCTATGTTTTGGAAGGTGATTGGATCATGGGCACTAAACTCATCAGTGAGTTAACCTATGAGTTCAGTGCCTGAATGTGCTGATGGAGGTGGGTCTGGTTAGAGGTGGATCACTGGGATGTGACTGGGAAGGTATATTCTTGTCCCTGGCTCATCCCGTCTCTGTTTCCTGGCTGCCATAACATGAGCAGCTTTCCTGCAAAGTACTCTTCCCCCATTCTATTTCTGCCTTGGAGCCAACTAACTATGGACAGAACTCTTTATAACCATGAGTCAAAATAAACCTTTTGTTTAAGTTGCGGGTCTTGGGTATTGTGTTTCAGTGATGAGAAAGTGACTAATACAGGTTCCACTACCATGAACACCAGCACCTCCAACACCTTTCCCAGGATCCCTCAGCTGAGCTCTAAGTAGGGGCTGCTATGGTGCCAGCTTTCTGAATGGTTCTTTAGAGTTTTCAGAGACTTGAGGAATGGAACCATAAACAAGTGTCATCTCGAGGCACCTTCTACCCAGCTGCTATACCTCCATTGTATTTTTCTTCTGGAGTAAGGTGAGCTCTGAGTATGTTACCCTTCACCTCTGACCTGGCCAAGAGGGACCAGGAGCCCTTTGTTTGGTGGGGAGAAGAGATTTGATGGGTATCAGAGTCCCTATGTGATTGCACTTCACATTCAGCCAATACCTGTAGTGCTTTTTGTTGTTTTCTCTTTACAGAGCCAATGTTGTGACAACTGTCAGCAGCTACCGTATGTTGATACCTTGTGGGGTGCCTGGCATGCGTTTTCTTTCATTTAATTTCTCAATAAGCGTGTGGAGTAAAAGTTCATGTTATTTTCTCTTAGATACAGGGCTCTAAAAGCTCAGAGAAGTTAGGCCATTGGTCCAAGCTAAACAGCAAGTGAACAAGATCTTAAATTCAAATCCAGACTGGGCAAGTTAATGATTTAGAGAGACCCTATCTCAAAATTAAAAAAAAAAAATTGCAAGAAGGTTGAGTATGCAACTCAGTGCAAAGGCCACGGGTTCAATCCCTAGTACTGGAGAAAAAGAAAGTAAATTACCCCAGAGTTCACAAACTCAACCACCTATAGAGCAAGGGCCTGCAAACTTTGTAAAGGGCAAGACTGTAGATATTTTAGGTTTTAGAGGCCAGGTAATACAGCTATTCATCCTGTTAAGTCACAAAGAAGATCATGAGAAACCTATAATCAAATGTATATAACTGTGTTCTAATAAAATTTTATTTATAAAAACATGTGTCAAGCCAGACTGGGCCCTCTGCAGTAGTTTTCTGACCTCTCACCTATAGAGAGCAATAGGTCAAGTTAGTGGGTGAAAAAGCCAAAAGCAAAGAAAACTCAGGTGTCCTCTTCAACGTCTCTTCTCCCAGTTTTGACAAAAGTATGAGAACCCAGTGCACTGGTACTGTGACATGTCATGGCCACCACCTCTGCAACATGCCAGAGGGGTGGCCCCAGGAGATATGAACAGGCACCATGGTCCCCAGACATGTATCCACGTGGGAAGCCCTGAGTCTGGACTTGAGGTGTGTGTGCATGCATGTGTGTAAAACAGACCCCCTTTTTTACATTGTTCCAACTAATAAAACCTAACCTCAGTCCTCTGCCGACCGAGTAGAAGATGTCCAGGCTTTGGCTTAGGCTGCAAGTCTGCCAGTTTACAACCTCTCCTCCCCGGAAACCGCCCAAGCAACACTGCATTTATTAAGTAATAATTCATCTGTTTCCCCATATTTTATTTATCAAAGACCTCAGTAACTGTCAAGTAGAACTTCTTATCAGCAGGAACTGACCAGCGGACAAGTGTTCCCTCCCTGACCGACGATAAATCTCGGCCAGCCAGGAAACCGTGACATTTTAATTAGCGGGGACATTCTTATCGGTAGTCACTCCTGAACATGCCATTTCACATCGCCTGTGAACCCCTAATTGGGAATCCTTGATTCGCGCCTCCCAGGGCCTCCTCACTCACAGGAGCTCCTCCTCATTATTTTACCGGGGTGGCTGCCCTTATATTATTCAAAAGACATCTCCACCATCGGAGCGAGAGTGACAATGCAGGAAAAGAACAAAGGGTCTGTTTGCTGCAGCACCAGCGCCCCCCCCAAATAATTTTTTTTAAATAAAAAATCGCAAAACAAAAACCCCTTTTTTACTTTTTTTTTTTCCTATACTAAGGATTGAACCCAGGATCTTACCACTAAAAGACATCCTCAGCCTTTAAAAAAATTTTTTTTTTTTTTTTTTGGTACCGGGGATCAAACTCACAACCGTGCACTGGCACTGCAGGTGCTTATGCTGCTGAGCTAATTCCCAGGCCCCATCTTTTTTTTTTTTTTTTTTTAAGCACAATTTTTGAGATAGGTTTTCATTAAATCACTAAACTGCCCAGGCTAGATTTAAACTTGGATCCCCCTGCATCAGCCTCCTGGAGTGCTGGGATTATAGGTGCAGGCCACCACGCCCAGTCGAAAATATTCTTGGATTTGAGATCATGTCCAAACTTCAGAATTCTGGTGCAGGAATTTTACCAGGCAAAGACATTTCAGGTACTCTCAAAGCACCAGGCAATGGGTAGAGATAATGTTTGGGGAAGTAAGCAAATTAAGCAGTTGGAACTGGATCTGCATTAGCTTTCAAATAGCCCCCCCCTTTTTTTTTTAGATGATTCAAGACTTAACAGCATTTTCTAGCATGAAAGAGGCCAAGGCAGAAGGTTAGCCATGAGTTCAAGGCCAGCCTAGGCTACAAAACAAGTTCAGAGCCATCCTGTACTACATGTACAGGCTGAAAAAGAATAAACAAATTAAAAAAGATTTATCAGCTTTCTGGAACACTGCTTGAAGGACATGGTGGAAATTGCCACAGTTTATCTCAGCCCCACCCCTTTGGAGAGAGTGACCACACTGCTGGTGTCTAAGCTGCCACTTTCTCATCATGTTGCCTCAGTTTGGAGGAGACTGGAGGGTTGGATTGAGGGTGACTAGCCCAGAGGTTAAGCATCTAGCTGCAGGGTGGCATAAAAGGATGACTCCCCATGCCAGAAAATGGGGAGGTGACTTCAAGGCAGTGGGCACCCTGGGCTGTCAGAGGCCCACACTGCACCCAGAACCAAGTGAAGTTCAAGAGCAACACGGACTAGGACGAACTGGAGTCCAGGAGAGGGAGAAAAGAGGAAGGAGAACCAGCATGCTGGGGAAGCAGAGGTGCTTGAGGATGGACGGAAAGGTGCCAGGAAGCTCATCTTTCACGTCCTTGAGCCTGAATAGGTGGTAGTGGATTTTGTTCCTTATGAACTGGGAAAGCCACCAAGGGCTGAGAAATCCCAAGCCTCCTACGCAAGCACACTTTCTGGGAGATGCCACAAAAGCTTTCTCTTTGCTGCATAACAAATACATGCAGAATGTGCACTATTCCAGGACTATTGCAAGTGGAGAGGGACTGAAAATGAAGAGAGAGACTATTGCAACAAAGAGTCTTGTTGGCTGGAAAATCTGCAAGAGCCTTAAGGTTAGGCAAAAAAATAAAAAATAAAAAAATAAAGGGTTGTTTCCATGGAGAGGGATGAGCAAGGCCAGAAAGAATCTGGGTGGGGAAGGTGGACAGATGAGTGCAGAGAGTAGATGAAGAGATATGTGTCCCTGAGGTCATCTGTCCTCCTCAGAGGGGCTGGAAGGATGGGTATGTGCAGGCTCCCTCAAGGGACAGGATGCTGACCAAAGTTTGGCCAGTGAGCATTTTGTTCCCATTCGTCATCAGGGGGATGAGTTTGGCTCATTTCTTAATGGGTAAAGAATAGGTCTGTCAGGCCTCATCCTGGGTAAACAAGTCCCAACCCAGAGTCCCATCCAAGTCCAGTGTGGAAGGGGGTTTTTTGCAGGTGGCAATTTTCCGAGACCCAAAGAGTTGGGGAAACTTTGTAATCTTGCTCTTTTCTCAGGTAACATTTAACATTGTCACCCCAGGAGTCACCAAAATATTCCATGGCCCATGGTTATTTTAGAATTATGGCTACCTTTGCCTGGAGCATACTGAGGTATCCTCCAGGCCCATCCTTTCTACTTTTCCCTTCATGCCCCAGAACAAACTGATCCCTTAAATTTTGGACATGTCCATCAGTAGGAAGCTGGGTCTAAACAAAGACGCCAATCTCAGGCTCCCTGGAAATGAAGGGAGGCCTCCCTCAAATTTCAGGCCCTTCTATAGGGCCTCAATGTGCAGCCTCTGCCTTTCCCCAGCCTCTGTCACCCCTAAACCCTAGCCAGTTCTTTCCCTATAGCAGACACTAACCCCAGGTACCAGGGTCTGTTGCAAAATCCCAAAACTTCTCCATCATGCAAATCTACCTGTAAAATAGTGCCAGGGGCAGGGTTTGCACCAATGTGGAGAATCTCCATCTATTTCCATATGGTACTGAAATACAATATGTTGCCACTTTTTTTTTTTTTTTGCTGTTGTTGTTTTTGGTACCAGGAATGAACTCTCTACTGTGCGTTTGCAAGGCAGCCGCTTATGCCACTGAGCTAAATCCACAGCCCCTGTTGCCACATTTATTGTTATGCATTTCATATTCATAGACCTGACTCTGCCCAGCACTGCTGGAAGTGACATAAAAGAGTTGATTCATAGGCTCCATGCACCTCCTGTGAGGGTGGCTGCTTTATTCCTGCTTTACAGAAAAAGAAATAGACCCAGAGAGGTTGTTACTGGCCAAGGTTGCAGAGCTGGGGTCTCAACTGAGTCTGGCCCTGGTGAACGCTTCCTTGATACCCTTCTCCACTGTCAGTACTGAGAAGCCTGTCTTGTTGCCATAGGTGATTATTGTGATTATTTCTTGTTCCATGGCAGTTGAGGGGAAGCAGGACCCCTGTGGAGTTGGGAATGCTCTTTGCCTTGGGGTGTCTGGGTGGATCTGATCCCTAAAATGCCACTGTGGAGAGTGTCAGGCTGCCAGCAGTGCACCACCCGCTTTGAGACCAGGATTGGGAAGATGGGGTCTTTCTTTTTAAGAGGCTCTCAGAGTAAATGAATTTGAGATTTCATTAAGATAGCTATTGTATAAGAAAACCAGACCGTCTGGTTGAATAGGTTTTGGGCTTTTGGCGCTTTTTAGAAGTACTTGTTCTAAAATAAGATTGCTATCAATCTGGTTATTCTCTCACTACAGGCAAGTTGCCTCCCTTGAAACCTCCTCATCCTGTATGACCTGGTGGTCTGTAGTTGCCATGGCTTGGGTGTCTACCCTGGAGATGGAACAAGGTACTGTGGGGACAGCAGTGTCTACCTACTGAAAACTGAGCCTACTGAGCTGGACACGGGGATAAGCCTTGTGCAGGCAACTGTCTCTCATTATTTTAATAACCCTGGAGGTGTAGCATGATTAACAGGTTGGGTTTTGGAGCGTACCGGGATTGGTTTAAGTCCCCACTGGCCTTTAATAGTTGTGTGACTATTGGTAGATGCCATTCTCAATGCAGATTTTGGTTTCCTCATTTAAAAGCTGGCCTCCTGGGCTGAGAGTGTAGCTCAGTGGTAGAGAGCTTGCCTAGCATGTGTGAAGCCCTGGGCTCAATGCCTAGTACTGCAAAAGTAAAATGAATAATAAAATAAAATACAAAACAAAAGCAGGCATCTTCATGGTATCTGCCGAATAGAGCTCTTGTGAGTATGAACGAAATCATACATACAAACAAAACATGGATGTAGAACAATGACTAAATAAATGTAATTTTAAAAATAGACTTAATTACCCTCATTGGAGCAATGAGCTACCCAAAATCAAAAGTCTAGTAGCTGGTGCAGATGCAATTGGCAAATCTCACTTTGAATTCTAGCAGAGAGTGGCAATTAATAGGTAGGTGAGTGATAATGGCAAAGAAGGGTAGTATTATGGGCTGGTGGTTGCAGCCCTGGAACTGGAATTGACACCTTAGAGGGACCAGCACCTCTGACACCATCTCAGCATGTGTAAGAGTCAGGCTTCCACGGAGGGTAATAGTGGCTGAGAATGAGGGGCCCACAAAATCATTATCAAAAATAATTTCCTCTCTACCTTGGCTTTGCACTTCTCACATGCAAGGGAACCAGAGAGTGGGCCGAAGCTCATCTGAGCACCCAGAGAGTCTCAGCTCAGCCTGAGGTAAAGCAAACACAGCACACATGCTCTGGGACACAGGCCAGGAGTGTTGTGGGGCCCCTTGTCTCAATCATGGTGATTACAGAGAGACAGTGTGCTATGGGGGTGAAGAATATAGATGCAGAGAATCAGCATCAGTCCTGGGTTTGGAATCTAGCACTGTCACTGACCATCTGTGCAGCTTTGACCAAATTCCTTAACCTCCCTGACCCCTCAGTTTTACCAGCCATAAACTGAAGACAACAATATTATGTACTTCACAGAATAAGGGTGAAATAAGATTATGTTTGTAAAGTGCCTGGCTTGTGACATGGTCCACAATAAAGTTTAGTCATGATTGCACAGACAAGTCCCCATGCTGGCCTCCAGGGAGGCTGGGGTTGGAAGCCCTGCACTCATGCTGTCTTGTCTGCATGCAGCAACCTCTTGCCTGGCTTCCAGCTCTGCACACAGAGACACAGCAATGAAGACCTGATGGGCACAGAGGATAGCAACCAGTGCTACCAACTTCACCCACCCTTCACCTGCTCCCAGATGCACTCGACCTTTCTCCTGTGCCTGATTTCTACCTTGTCCTAGGGAGAAAACCAAGTTATTTGCCATGGCATTCACTCTTTTGTTTTAGAAAGAATGAGAAATATTCCTTTCTTGAGCTCCTGCACTGTTACCTCTTTCTCCCCCTCAGTTTCTTAGGAATGAAATTGTCTGGTGTATAAATAATGTGTTCTAAATAAAACTTGCCTTGACAGTGGCACAAGATGTGTCTGTGTACGTATGTGACTGTCATCCAAAATAAATTAGCCTTCAATGGAAGTCATTTTCATGTAATTAATTATTCTTTCATCTGCTGAAAGGGACAGGTGTGCCTCTCAGGACTGCCCTATGAGCTTCCCAGGAAGCCTGCACTGAATTTGCACCACATTACCAGTGCACAGCAAGGCTATAGTTTCCATCTTGTCTCATGACTTGGAATGTTTACTGCAAACTTTAAAAAAGAAAACAGAAGAACTGATATCCAAGGCATCTGAATACAGGAGACACATAGTTTGCTAATGTAGCAGAAAGAATGCAACTTCTCCTTCATGGGTTGATATTCTTGTTTTTCACCTTGGCATTAGGGTTCAGGTTGTTGTTGGTTTTATAATAACAGATTTTCTATTTATTTCTGAAAGTAAAACCTAATAGCCTTGAAAACTAGGAATCAAAAATGCAGCCCCAATCAGCCTATCCTTACCTTACCTGCCATTACAGAGTAGCCACCCAGCAAGAAAATGGTGAAGTGTAACCTGTATGACACTGGCCATCACCATGGTGATGACCAGCTAATGGTTTATTTTTCAGTCAGATCTTATTTTCAGGGAGACATCTTAGCAAGCATTATCTCTGTGTCTTGGAAGTCAAAGTCTTTAATGTTCTTGTCATAAGCATATTAAAATTTTTGGCAAGAAGGGGAAAAAAAGATGAATGCAGCAATGGTCAAGTGAATTTGCAAAATGTTTAATGAAACTGTCCAAATTAGGACTATTAGGGAGGCATGGGTCTCTCATGGAGCACCTTAGGGTCTTTTTTTTTTTTTAAAGCAGCCTTATGAGACCAATCAAGACTGACCAAAGGGAGAAAGCAACAAAGCTGGACAAAGAGTAACAACACTGAGTGATTGAATCAGACCAGCCAACTGCAAAGACTGGTGTGATGGTTCCATTGAACAGCTCTTTTCCAAAATAATTGTAAACTCTTGCGCTGAGGGTAAGAAAAACAAAATACAAAAAACAAAAAACTACAACAGAAAAACAAAATACAAAAAACAAAAAACTACAACATACAGAGTTAACTTAAACATAGCCTTACAATATTAATCTTTCTAAATCATTTATGTGCTCTTAGAAGCAGCATGTAACTATGTGACTTAAAATGAATTTAAACCAATCACCTTTCTTGTTATTCCTCATATATAGGTATTTGGATTTAATTCTATGATCTTGTTTTGTGGTTGTTTTACTTTTCCTGTTTTCTTGCTTTCCTTTTCTTACTTCTATAGATTGATAAGGTTTTATTATCTTTTCTTTCTTCTATTGCTTTGGAAATGACTACTTGTAGTTTTGTTCTTCCATTGTGTGATGTTATCGTCCTTTCCTCAAGCAAAAAGACTTAACAAATTCTACCCTTTCTATCCCATTTGCTATGTAGTTGCTCTGTAAAAGCCCACAGTTATCTTTGTAATAGCTTCTTTAAAAGCCAACAATTTAATCAACATGCTTAACGCCATATTCACTATTCTTGTTTCCTACATCCCAATGCTTAATCAGAGTCCACTTTTCTTCTTGTTGAAGTACATCTTTTGGTAGCTCTTTTGTGTGAGGTCATCTGTGTACATAAATTTTTATTTTTATGTGTGAATATATCTTCACCTGTCCCTCACCTGTAAGTGAAAATTTATCTGGGTACAGAATTCTAGATTGATTATTGTTTTTCCTCTGCAGTTTTGTGTTTTCTGGCACCTAATTTTTCTGATGAAATATCTGCTTACTTGTCATGGTGAAATGAGTAACTGATGTCTTTTCCCTGGCACTTCCTAGGGCTTTCCTGTCTTTCTTTCATATGTGCAGTTTTACTAACATTGTCTATGGGTAGTTTTATTTGTATTTACCATACTCAGCTCAAGATGTGACTTCATAACTAAGAATTCAGTCTTTTCACAAAAGTAAATTTGAACAGATGGAAAGACAGCTTTTGTTCTTGGGCAAGATGGCTTAGCATCATAAAGATGTGAACTTAATGTGATCCATAAAAATATCAACTTTTTCTTCCTAGAGTTAAAATAATTTATTTGAATGTTCAGAGGAAAAGATGGACATGCAAAAAGAGGAAAACTATAAAATTGGCAAAAGACTAACTATGCTTCTAGATATTAGGCTTAGTATACCACTTCCACAATAAGAGTTTAGAATGTATGCACAAACTACCAAAGACCAATGGAGAAAAATATAAAATTCAAAAAAAGACACAAGGATATATGAAAATTTAATATATGATAAGCATCACCTCTCAAATCATGTGTAAAATAAAATTTTTAATAAGTGATTTTATGTTAGATATTTGGAAAAATAGGATCTTTTCCTCATAGAATAAACTAGAATAAATAAAAAATGGGTAGGTCCCCTTTATCAAAATTTGATACTTTTTAAAATAGAGGCCTTTCACTTCCTTTGTTAGATTGATTCCTAAGTATTTAATTTTTTGAAGCTATTATGGTTGGTGTTGTTTCCCAATTTCTTTTTTAGTCAAGAGATTCAAAATGGCACAAGCAACTCTGGATAATAAGAACAAAGCAGAATGCATCCCAATCTCAAATTTCAGCTTTATTACAAAGCTACAGTGATAAAAGCAAGATGGTATTGGCACAAAAATAGACATTTGGGTCAGTGGAAAGAAATAGAAGTTATTAAAAACAACTTTGGGCACATACCCATTTGATCTTTGACAAAGGGGCCAAAAACATACACTGGAGGAAAGATGCCTCTTTAAAAAATGGTACTGAGAAGACTGTCCATCCACATGCAGAAGATTGAATCTAGACCCATTTCTTTCACCATGTGCTACAATAAAATAAAAATGGATCAAAGATCTAAATGTTATAGTAGAAGCACTTAATTTTTGGAAAATTAAGTAAAATTCTTGAAAAGTAAAATTCTTGAAGACAGGCATAGGGAAGGACTTTCTGAACAGAACCCCAATTATAAAAGAAATAAAATCAAGAATCAACAAGTAGAATTATATCAAATTAAAAAGCTTCTGCACAGCAAAGGAAACAACCAATAGAGTGAATAGACAATCTACAGAATGGGAAAAAAATTGCCAATTACTCTTCAGATAGAGGGCTAATATCTAAGATATATAAAGAACTCAAAAATTAGACCCCCAAAATAAAAGACCCAATTAAAAAATGAGCAAGTGAAGTAAATAGATACTTCTCAGAAAAACAGTACAACTGGACAATAAATATATGAAGAAATGTTTGATATCACTGGTTATTAGAGAAAGGCAAATTAAAATGATACTGAGACTCCACTATCAAGAAATCAAACAATAACAAATGCTGCTGCAGTGTAGAGAAAAAAAGAATCCTTCTCCATTGTAGGTGGGCATGTAAACTAGTACAACCATTATGGTAATCAGTATGGAGATTCCTCAAAAAATTAAAACTGGAAATTCCATTCAATCCATGTATTGCCCTTCTAGGTATCTTCCTAAAAGAACTGAAGGGATCATATTACAGTGATACATGCACCCATCTATTTCTGGTAGCACAGTTCATAATAGTTTAATATCAGAAATGGCCTATATACTCATCAATAGATGAATGGATAAAGAAAATGTGATATTTACACACAATGGAGTACTACTCTGCCATAAAGAAAGACACATTTGAGTCATTTGCAGGAAAATGGATTCTTGAGACTATAATGTTAAGTGAAATAAATCAGACACACAAGCTTAAATGTTGCATGGTTCTCTTCTATGAGAAGCCCAAAGTATAAATAATTTAAAGAAAAAAAGATGGGTAATAGGGAACAGAGAGATAGCTCTTTTGCAAGAGGGAAGGGAGTCAAGAGATGGAGAAAAAGGGAGGGAAGATGGAGAAAAAGGGAAGAAAAAAGAAGATGTAAGATGTATTTTGTCTACATATCAACTCCATGCAGTGAAGAAATCATTGTGTACTGCAAACATGTACTAATAAAAATAAAAATTTAAAAACAACTTAAAAGTAAAATAAAATTATGGATGAATTCATTTATAACTTGGATATGAGGAAATGTTAACTATGATGAAAAGTCCAAGTGCAATAAATACAAAGATTGTTTGCTTTAGAAAAATACCTTTTTAAAATGGAGAATAAAAGATCACAAACCTAGCCCTTTACATCTATGAAAAGATACGCAGCTTTATTTTTTTTTTGCACTAGTGATTGAACATAGGACACTTGCATTGTCCTATATATCCAGCCTTTGATTTATTTATTTATTTATTTTTTACAAAAGATCTCACCAAGGCATTAAATTGCCCAGGATGGGCTCAAATTTGCAGTCCTCCTGCTTCTGCCTCTCAGAAATAAAAGACTTGACACTTTGACTTAAAAACATGATTTTTAAACTGTCCTATCCATTCTGAAAACTTATACTAAGAATAAGACTAAAGCCTAAAAAGGAAATCTGGAGATATCCAACAAGTGTAAAGCATCTCACCTTTGATCTCATCAATTCCACTTCCAGGAATTCTCCCAGAAGACTCATCTCCACAAGCTTGAAACTGTATGTGTAGGCCAGTAATTGTACCCTTGTTTCTAATCACAACCTAAATATCCATTCATAGGAGAGCAAAGGAATAAATTATGATGAATTCCTGCCAAGGATTACTATGAAAAGAAAGAAGTAGAAAAGAGATTTCTAATAGGATAAGTTTTACGTACATTTTGGTATGTGTTTGATTTTTTTTTTGTTCTGAAAATGAATACAGGAAAGATACATCAGAAATTAATGAGAGAAGTTACCTGTGTGGTTTAGGGCCTGGAGTGAAGGCGACAGAATAAGAATGAAGTATCTGATAGTTCATTTGATAATGAGGTAAGGCTGTACCATACTGGTAGCTGTTTCCTATTTGTAATGCTTGGTCTTTGTTTACTTCTTCTTTTTTTTTTTTTTTTGGTCTTCCCTTCTTTTCTGCCTTCTGTAGTTTTAATTGGGCATTTTATGATTCTATTTTCTGTCATTTGTCAACATATCATCCATATTTTCTTAAGAAGTCCTTTAGGGTGCCCAGTAGACATTTACAACTAATGCAAGTCCACTTTTGAGTAACACTCTGGACAGTGTAGGTAGCTTTATCATCGAGCTTTCCCAAACTCCCACTCACATCCTTATAAAATTTTTACCCTTATTAAACAAATTGTTATCTTTCTCAGGAGAATGAATTTAATTAGGCATTAGACAAATGATGCTGTAAGGTTGAAAGGTTTGTTGTATTTCTAGACCAGTAATAGTTTTTAATGTGGTCCTGATATATTAGGAATGGTACCTAGCACTATTAATGTGCCTAGTGTAGTTAATTTTCTCTGTCTCTGTCTCCTTGTCTCTCTCTCCAGTTCATTTTGTATTTACACATATACATTTATTTTTCTTGCTTTTACACTTTACAAATTGCTAGCTATTAGATCAATTAATAATAAAAGATAAAAGTTTTTTTGTGTGTGTGACATGAGAGCCTGAACCTAGGGCCTTACATGCTAGACAAGTGCTCTACCTCTAAGCTACATCCCCAGCATGTTTTATTTTACTTTGAGACAGAGTGTGTCCAACTTGTGATCCTCCTGCTTCAGCTTCTCTAGTAGTGCACAACAAGCAGAAACAACGAAATAATACTCAGGATTTGGAGACAGATTTATTTATATTGATGGGCACTGATTGGGATCATTCCAAGAATACAGGTCCTGACCTCTGGTGGTCTAGGGTTTATATGAGACAAACAAGTAGGAAGTACAGAGGCAGAATGGCTTGTCAGTTGGAGATTGGTTCTTACAATATGCATCATAGTGACCAACTGTTTCTAGGAGACAGAAGCAACTGGAACTGGAACAGGAACTGTTACCTGGGCAACTAAGAAACTGATACTGGCCAGGGGGTGCCATTTTCTGTTACAGTAGCTGGGATTATAGGCATTTACCACTGCACCTGGCAAAGATTTTTGTTTTAGTTTCCTCTATTCCTTTTCTAATGCTTTTCCCTTCTTCATGTAGACCTAAGTATCATTTTCCTCCTCTCTGAAGAATTTCTTCTAGTAGTTTTATATGGCAATTTAGTGGAGACAAATTTCCTAAGTTCTGTGTGAAGTAGTATTTATTCTTCACTTTTAAAGGATAATTTGCAGGGTACAGAATTCTATAATGGTGGTTTTTTTTCTTTCAATCTTGTACAGCGGTGATCAAAACATAGAGTGAATGTTTAAATTTTAAAATTATTGCTGTAACATACATATTGCCATGAATGCCCCTCAAATCCTCCCCCTCACTTCAGTCACACTTATTCCATCATTCTCACCACTTCCTGAAACAGTTCTGGAAGTCCTCTTTTCTGAGTGTCTGTAAAGTGATAAAAAATACGATGAATGACACTGCTGATGTGTCATCCAACAAAAAGGAAAGAATCATAAAAACATGGTGCTGTTTCCTCATCCATCTTATTCACCATATTTGATTCCTCCCCAAAGTTAAAACGATGATAAAAGGTTAGTATTTGAATAAATTCAAGACACTGAGGCAACCTTGACAGCACAACTAGAGACACTCAAGGAATAGAAATTCCAGAATCCTTTCAGAAATTGGCAAGAATGATGGGATAAGAATATTTGAAGCAGGGGGGGAGTTTGGAGGGGATCCATGACAATGTGTCATTTACTGCAACAAATATTTTACAATTTAAGCATTTTCTGTATATCTACTCATATATCCTTCCATTCTCCTGTTGTTCACATAATTTCTGAAGAAAAAAGTCTTACGTAATTCTTACCATTGTTCCTCTTTAGGTAAGGTGTTTTTTTCTTCCAGCTTCTTTCAAAATGTTGTTTTTATCTTTAATTTTCTGCAGTTTAAATATGATATTCCTCAACATTGCTTTATGTTATTTATCTTCCTCAATATTCCCTGAGGTTCCTAGAGTTATAGTTTATTGTTAGTCAACAATTTTGGAAAATTCTCACACATTAATACTTCTGTTTCTTTGTTTCTTCTTCAGGTATTTTTTTTACACATACATCATACCTTTTATAATTGTCCTACTATTCTTGGATATTCTGGTCCTATTTTTTCCCATTATTTTGTGGTCACTGGGGATTGAAATCAAGGCCTTCACACTAAGATATATCCCCAGTCTTTTTTTTTTTTTTTTTAAGATAGGATCTCACTAAGTCTCTAGGTTGTGCAGCCTGGATTAAAATTTGAAATTCTCCTGAGCCCTCAAAAGTGTTCTCCATTTCTGTCACAGTGTTTGGTGATTCTAGCACTTCATCTTGATTCTTGGTTCACATGCCCACCTCTCTTCTTACATTGCCATCTGTTCTTGCACGTGGTCCCTTTTCCCCACCAGACCACTTTGCATATTAATCCTATCATTTCACTTTCCCAGCCTGATGGCTTCAGCATCTGTGTCTTACCTGAGCCTGGTTCAGATGCTTGCATTGTCTCTCCAGACTGTTTTCTTTGCCCTTTAGTGTTCTTGTGGTTTCTGGTTGAAAGTCAGACATGACTTATCGGGTAATAGGAATTGAAGTGAACAGGCTTTTAAGGTGGGGTTTTGTGTTTCTCTGGCTGAGTAAGATTGTGCTTAATGTTTGCTGGAGCTGTAGGTGTCAGAGGCTTCAATTTCCTCTCATGTCCTTAGTTTTCTCTCCCCCATTTTCTTTGGGTTTCCCTAGAAATTTCCTTTTGAAGAGTCTCTGTCCTGCAAGCTCTCAGCTGTGATCCTCTATTATTATACCAGAGCCCCGCTGATGTGACAGTAAGACACTGAGGAGGGGACACAGTCTGCACTCTTATGATTAAATCTCAGGACTTTTTGTAATCAGTCCTGAATCTCTAAGCAGTGACTTTCAGAAGAATTTCTCAGTTGTTTTCTTTGCTCCCTTTATGTGCCAGAAGGATGTCAGAGTGAGATGCAATATCTAACTTCCCTAGTCTTCAGTCAGAGGTTTTGGAAGTTTCCATTGAGAGCTGGACTTGGGTTTGTGAGAACAGAATACTCTGAGTATATTTCAAAATAATTACTTTTAGGGTGGGTCAGCAGGAAGACAGTGAATCCACAGTCTGTGCCTCTCCATTCCAACCCAGAGGGTGGACCTACTTGAAGTCTGTGAGTTTGTGATCTTGACTTCATCACTGCATCTGGGACGGTGAATCAACTAAAAATGTAAGACTGAAGGGAACCTCAAGACCCAGGACAACATCCCAGTGCACAGACTCACACAGATGCAATACCCAACATATCTCTGGGATGCAACACAGACATTAGCACAGAACTGTAAAACACCAGAAGAAGAAACTCAAAATAGACACCCCTACGAGACCAATCAGCAGCCACCAGGGACTGGTAGCTGGTTCTAGTGGGAAAAAGCAGCCAGACAAGCTATCGTGTACCTACCACCATCAGAGGAGCTTCAGAGTAGCTGTGCATGTCTAGAGAAGCCAGCCCTGCACCCCAACACTGCCCTGGGTACCTAGCACGGGGAAAACCCAAGTGCCTGACACATTCCCTATATTGTGGATAGACAGCCAACAACTCGCTTGTCTGGAAGAACCCAGGAAAATTTCAAGCAAAAGGCAGTCTGTGTCCCCCAACCCATGCAGAGAAAGTCCAGGAGATTTATAAATATGGAAGAGACTGTAGGTCACACACCTGAAGTTTCTGAAGCAATGGCAACCAAAGTAAAGAAACCATTTCATGAAGCTATAAAAGAAATTAGATCAGAAATGCTATCTCAGGTAAAAGAAGAAATGAAAAACATAACTAAAGAATTACTGAGCATATCTAAAGAAGCCATGGATAAAACAATAGAAGAGCATAGGAAAATGAGGGAAACGTTGAATGAACAATATAAGAGAGATATAGAATGCATGAAACAGATTCAAAGAGATATCCAGGAAATTAAAAACTCCATGGAAAGCTGGCAAAATCACACACACACACACAAAAAAAAACCTGAAGATAAACTGTCAGACCTTGAAGATAGGTTTGCAGCTAGCTTTTGTGGAAGGAAATATCTTAAAAATAACAAGAAACCAGAAAATAACAATTCAATGGCTGCAAGATGACACAAAGGAAAACAGTTTAAGAGCAATAGGTGTCAGTGAAAAAGAAGGGGTCAACGTAAATGAACTAATAAGACTATTTACAGAAATAATAGCAGAAAACTTTCCAAGCATGGGAAAAACCTGACATATGGATAAATAAGGCATATAGAACTCCAGGTAGCCATAAACCAGAATAAATCTACACCCAGACACATAATAATCGAGATCCCAGAAATTCAGCACAAGAACAGAATATTAAAGGCCGTTAGAGAAAAGAAACAGATCACCTATAAAGGAAAACCCATCAGAATCATGACAGACTTCTCAACACAAACTATTAAGTCAAAAAAAAAAAAAGTTTGAAGTGAAGTATTTCAAGTTCTGAAAGAAAAGAACTTGCTGCCCAGCCTGATGTACCCTGCAAAACTATCTTTCAAAATTAATAAAGAAGCAAGACAAAGAACAACTGAAGGAATTCATGACCACCAAACCAATTCTATAAAGAATATTGAAGAACATTCTAGAGAGAAATAAAAATGGCCACAGTTCCAGGAACAGCTGCAGAAGGAGATCATTAAGCAGGGCAAGAAGTTGAATGGCAGGGAAAAATAGGTAGACAGCGACAGAAAAATAGGAAGGCAGAGATGAGCCAGTACATGCTGGTCATAACCATTAATATAGATGGCCTGAATTCACCAATAAAAAGAAACACAGGCAGAGTGGATTGGGAGACAGGATCTATCAATATGATTTATAGAAGAAGCACGTTTAACGCGAAAGGAAATTCATAGAGTGAAAGTCAAAGAAAAGAAAACAATGCTCCATGTGACAGGGAATAAGGAAAAGGCAGGGGTAGCTTGTCCATCAACTGCAAAATGGATAAGAAAGATATGGCATTTTTATACAATGGAAAACTACTCAGCTATAATGAAAGATAACCTCGAGGCTCTTGTAAGTAAATGGATGCAACTTGAGATCATGCTTATGGGTAAAATGACTCAGCATCACATGGGTGAACATTGTGTTATCTCCCTTGTATAAGACACTGAGGGAATAAATGGGATCCAAAATGCACAATGGATATTATGGAAGTGTAAGAAGGAGAAGCCTCTGAAAAGGGAAGGTGGTAGCCATTATTAATTTCCTATTATCTTATTTTAAAGCCATGTATTGTTTTGTTGTGTTTGATTTTATTGTCTCAGACAGTATGGGCAGCTATTTCAAAGATAGCACAATATATTATGGTAGCTATTGTTTATATCCTATTACCTAATTTTGAAGCCCTATATTGCTTTCATTGTTTTGTTTTTATTTGTTTTACTCTATTTTGTTTTGTTTGATTTTATTGTGTCTGATGGTATGTGCAGCTACTTTGAAGATGACAAGAGGCATTATGGTAGCCATTATTGATTTCCTATTGTCTTGTTTTGAAGTCCTGTGTCATGTTTACTGTTTTGTTTTGATTGACTCTAATCTGTTTTGTTTTGTGTGGTCTTAGTCTCTTCAAACTAAGAAAATTAAAAACAACAACAGCAACAAATAATTACTTTTAGTCAGGTGTGATGGCACATACTTGTAATCCTAGCATGCTGAGAGACTGAGGCAGAAGGATTCTGAATTTGAGTCCACCTCGGGAAACTTAACAACTTAGCGAAATCTTACTCCAAAATAAAAAATTAAATGGATAGGGGTGGAGCTCAGTAATAAGGTCCTGAATTCAGTCTCTAAGTACCAAAAAATTCTACTTTTCTGCTCCTTCTTGCCTGAGTATGAGAGGACTTACCTTAGTCTCTGTGGGGGAGGGACAGGAAAGGGGATGATGTCTTGGTGAATATCCTGGAGGCAAAACTCACAAATGAGTGGGAGCATTTAAGACTGAGACCGAGGACTGTTTGAGTCACCAGTTAGTCCACATTTAACCTCTACCAACTGATTACAGTTTGGTGTTTCTACCTATGACTGCCTCCAGCAGCTGCTTCTCTCTTGAGTCTAAAAGTATTTGCATTCACCTGTATCTTCAAATTTTAAAATGATATTTTGCCCTAAGATCTCCATTCTGTGATAGATCTAAGAAAAGCTGTTGAAACCAGGTGGTGGTCCATACTTATAATTTCAGTACTCTGGAAGGCAGAGGCAGGAGGATTGCAAGTTTGAACCTAGCCTGGGTGACTTTTATTCTCTGTCTCGAAATACAAAAGGACTGGAGATATAACTGAGTGGGAGGCACTGACTTCAGCCCCTAGTACTCAAAAGATGAGGAAAAAGGAAAAGAGGTGGAGAAGACTAGGGAAGAGAGAGGGAAGGAGGAAGGGGAAGAAAAAAAGAAAAAGATGAAGAAGACAAGAAGGAGAGGAAGGAGAAAGGAGGGAAATAAGGAGCAAAAGAAAAAGGGAGAGAAGTAGGAGAAAGAAGAGGAAGAAGAGAAGAGGACTGCTGATTTTGTTTGGTCAGTTTCTTTCTTGTGAGCATGAGAGTAAAAACTTCCAGACTCTTTATATGTTGGAGATGAAACTAGAAATGTTTCTTGATTTTAATTTCCGTTATCTTTTGCCTTCTTTCTTGTTATTGACTTTTATTTTCTAATCCAATTCTGATTTATTTATAATGCTTTTCATGTGTCTTTATGGATTCATTATTTGTGGCTCAAGGCATTCCATTATATACGTATAAATAACTAATGTTTTACTGGTGTGGTTATTTTAGCAGATCAAATGAAGTATAATAAATTTAATTCTCTTTATGCCTCTTTACCCTTTCCTATTTAGATATAATTATCTCCACACACCTTGAGAATTACATTGGACAGAGTTATAATTTTGCTTCAACCATCAACCATAATTTAGGGAAAAAAAGAAGAAAATTTTATTGTGTTCCTTTTCTACTAATTTCTCAGCATATCTTCTTTGATCATTTCCTGTCTAATCAGAGAACTTCCTTTAGCCACTCTTTCAGATAGGTTTGATGGTGATATATCCTTTTAGCCTTTCTTTATTTCAAAATATCTTGAAAGCCAGGTGCAGTGGTCCACTTCTATACTCTCAACCACTTAGGAGGCTGAGGCAGGCAGATTATAATTTTGAGCCCAGCCGGAGTGACTTAATGAAAACTTGTCTCAAAATAAATATTTAAAAAGGGAAGAGTGTGAGGATTAAGCTCAGTGCAAAAGCCCTGGGTCCAACCCCCAGTAGGGCAATGCCAAAACCAAACCAAAACTGTCTTTCTTTTTCCTCCATTTTTATCTGTCCAATTTTTGTTTGTTGCTCTGATCTTGTTCTATGAGTGTTGTTCCCTCTTTTATCTATAAGAGTTATGTAGTTTCTTAAAGTTTGTAATGTTTAAGCTTAATTGATTGGTATGAAGGTATAATCTTGGGTTTGTATTTTTTCCCTGGATACTTCACCTTTGGAGATGTTTTATTGTTCTTCTTCCTGCACCCATGTAGAAGACATACTCTTTTGCTATGATGTTTCTGTTTTGGAATCAGTTGAGCATGGACTGAATCTTCTGAAATCATGAGCTAAATTAACCTCTTCTTTAAACTGTGGGTATCTGGGCAGAGATGTAGCTCAGCAGCACAGCCAGGCTCAGGAAGTTTTAAACGAAGACTCAATGGGGAAATGGACTAGAGATCATGTGTGTTACACTCTGGCAAAAAAAAAAAGTCTACATTCTAGCCATGTCCTGAGACTTTGCAGAAGACTTAGATTAGAGAGAGAAGACAAGATGACCAATCAGTGAGCAACAAAATACAAAGCCTCCTCGGAGAAACAATTTATTTGCCAGAATAAAACACCCTGGAGAGACCCAGACAGAGGGAGATGGATCCTCCTGAAACAGGAAGAAATCAAAATGTAAAAAGCTCATCAAATATTTTGGGACTACAACTGCAACAGCTAAAAATTACAGGACACAGCATTTTTAGTTGTGGTGACCTGCCAAGTTTGCAAAGGCCTGAATCTGCGCCGGCCGGCAGAGCCACCCAAAGTCATTCCTGCTACTACACATAGGAAGCACAACAGTGCTGAAGTTGGGGGTTGGTGAGCCCAATGGAGAGTGGAGCCAGTGAAGAGGCCTTCATTAATCCATGGTCAGTGCTGGGAATGAGACACCCCACCACAGGAAGGGCACAACCAAATGGGTGACATGTTGGAATAGGGCAGGAGGAGCCTGAACTGGGAGTGACAGTGACTTCAGTTGGTTCCTCCCTCCCAAGAGCAGATTCATGGGATTTGCTTGGACTGGGCTGCACCCCTAGCCAGAGCCCAATGAGCCATCCCAAATTGATTCCCTGCGCCTAGCAAGCACTAACTGGGTGAAGGCACCTGAAGTTTGGCTGGCCTGGTGGGGAGGGGCAGGCAAACACAGCAGCTGCTTACACCTCAGTGACAAGAGCAGGCAGGAGAGGGTGGAGTTCCCTTGCCAGCGTGCTTCAGAGGAAACATGGCCAACAAGGAAGGGGGCTGGGACCTGCACTGTAACCCTTGTGGAGGAAGCCAGGGCCATGACAGGAGAGAGAGGCAGGAGGAGACCCCCAGCCCAGAACCCTGAGAGCAGTGATCCAGGAAAAGGAAAAACAAGGGAGACTGAGGGCAGCAAACATGCAACAGCAGGCATGGCTTCAATGGACACTAAGAGATATCTTCGACCTTGTAGAAGAGCTCAAAACTGAAATATTAAATCAGGTAAAGCAAGATATGAGTAGAGTAATAAAAGAAATGCTCTCAGGAAGCATCTCTCAGGATGATACAGATGGAAGAAGTGAGGAACACAAAAGAAGGAGAGAAACATTCGATAAAGAATATAAAGAAAATATAGAATATGTGAAGCAGATTCAAAGAGACTACCAGGAAATTAAAAATTCCATTGAAAGCTGGCAAAACTCCTTAAAAGAAACTAAGGATAGACTATCAAAACTTGAAGACAAGTTTGCAATGTGTGATCATGAAAGGAAAGATCTCTTAAAAACAACAAGGAAACAGGCAGCAACAATACAAAGGCTAGAAGATGACAAGAGAAACTACAATTTAAGAATAAGAAATGTGAACAAAGAAGCAGGAATACATACAGGTGAATTACAAAGGCTATTCACAGAAATAATTAAGGAAAACTTCCCAAGCATGGGAAAAGAAAATGACATTCAGTTATGTGAGGCATACAGAACTCCAGCCACCTACAACCAAAACAGAGCTACACCCAGACATATAATAATCAAGATACCAGAAATTCAATATAAAAACAAAATATTAAAAGCCATCAGAGAAAAGAAACAGATTACCTATAAAGGTAAGCCCATCAGAATCACAGCTGACTTCTCCACACAGACCATCAGATCAAGAAGAGCTTGGAGCGAAGTATTCCAAGCCCTAAAAGAAAATAACCTCCAGCCCAGATTGATGTACTCTGCAAAACTGTCAGTAGAAATTAATGAAGAAACAAGATGCTTCCATGACAAAGAGGAAAGGGGAAGTTTGTGACCACCAATCAAACCCTACAGAGAATACTGAAGGACATTCTAGAGAGAGAGAGAAAAAAATACCAGGATTTTAGGAACAGTGGCAGAAAGGCCTCAATGAGTGGGGCAGGAGTAGAATGAAAGAGAAAACTAGACAAACAAAGGCAGAAAAGTAGCATAGCAGAAATGAAGCAGAGAAGGATAACTAGAATCACTAACATAGATGGCCTTGATACACTATATTGTTAATAGTGCACCAGGATTTAAAACCCACATTACTCACACTACTCTGCTTAGATGTATTATATTCTGTTCCAGTCATTCTACCTGTACTAGATTTGAGGGCACAGACAGTAATCCTGAAAATAACAGGATATATATAGTACGGTAATCATCCTTAATTTCCTATTAACTTAATCTAAAGCTCTGTAAAACCTACACAGTTTTACCATGACTGATCATAATCGAATCTGGTTTGTTAGATTGCTGTTTTGTATTGATAGATTTTATTCAAAGCTGTTATGATTGATAGTATCAAGTCTGAGAGTATAGGCAACTGCACTCAAGATGACAAGATTCACTAGAATATCCACTATGGTTTGATTATTACCTGCCTTTGAAATTTTATACTGTCTACAATGTTTTATTTTTACTAATATTGTTGTTTACTGCTTTACTCAATTATACTGCTATATTCAATTATGCCTGATGATATAGACATTCTATTGAAGATAATAAGAAACAACACAGTAATCATTGTAGATCACCTTGTACTGTGGTTTTCTATGACTTTTTTGTTTCATGTTTTTATAGGAATTGGTTATGTTTTGTCTTGCTAAGTTTTGTTTTTCCCTCTAATACAGAAAGGATAGAAATACATGTAGAGATTCATGCATGCATAGCTGTTTACACTCTCACTGTTTGACTATCTACTTCGTATGCTTTAATTTTGTAACTTGAACAACTATTTCTAAGAGGAAGTATGTAATTTATTAACTAGTGATTTCTTATTGTTTATCTCTTTTTTTGGAATTCTGTATTATCTCTAAGCTTTATATGCTTTTGTTTCTCTTTAAATAAAAAATAAATAAATTAATTAATTAATTTAAAAAAGAAGACTTAGATTAAGCAAAATGACTAATTGATCTAGTAGAGGAAATTTCAAATCTGCATTTAGCTATATTTATAGTGGTAAGTGGGGTTAAAAAGCAAAGCAGAAATTTTTAAAAACTTAAATTTTGGCCCAAAAGGAACCATTGTAAAGTTGGGGCCAAGAAAGGGTATGATTTCTGAAGAAATTAATGTCATTAAAAGGAAACCAAGTATTTGAACACGGACAAGAGGAAAGATGCCTAGAGAGCATGTCAGGAGTCATTAAAACCCTACCCATCGCAGCCTCAAGGGTGCAAAAATGTCAGCCTTTCATTTAAGAAGGGAGTCCTTAAGAGCCCTACTCCAAAAAGGCCTCCTAAGGAATTGGGTTCACGGGATTTTATTTTACTATGCTCAGTCATCTAGACAGTCAGATCCCATTGCAGCCATGTCCAAGGAGGCCTGGCTACTGCTATAGCTGGCAGCAGACTTTGTAATAGTCCCTGTGATGCTGGTTTTGTCAGTGTATATAATATAAGAGTTGCAGTTTCAGGGAGATTTCCACCAAAATTTCAAAGGAAAACCTGGAAGCCAGGCAGTATACCCCCCAGAGGAGGCTGTGTGAAGCCAGAAGGTACAATGGAGACCTGAGGAATTTCACATTTGCCAGAAATATAGAATATCTGCCAAGGAAATCTATAAGCAATGGGTGGCACCACCCCAAGAGAGAGAGGGCGTGTGGGGTACCAGAAAGGCTGTAAGAACAAGCTCTTTGGAACTCACATATTACCACCATGTGCCATAGTTCCAGATATGAAGCTATAGGACTTAATGTTTGCTCTGTTGGATTTCGGTCTTGCTTTTGTTCTATTCTTTCCTAACCCCTTATTCATCCCTTTTGAATGGAAATTTTTATCTTGTGTCTTTGTCCCCTGGGATTAACTTGTCTTTTATTTTTAAGTTTCACAGTTAAGTGTTTGCCTTGAGTCTCAGAAGAGACATTACTTGGGCTTTTGAAAAATGCTGGAACTGTTGAGACTTTAGTCAAGGGATTATTGTGTTCTTGGTTGTCCACAGGATAGTTCTATCATGTCAGTTGGACTTATAAACTTGATATCCTTTTTACTGGAAGATTAATTATAGTTTAAGAAAATGTGTTTGGGTGTCAGGTTGACAAAGGTTAGGGTGTGACAGTTAACTGGATTGACAACTTGATTGGCTTGGGAAGCACTGAGGGGATTAGTAAAGCCTATGTGGGTGTTTCTGAGTGGGTCACAGAGGTATAATCTTGGGGTCTTTATCCGATCCCTCAGCCTTTCTCTTTAATGTTGTTTCACTGCTCTGCTACCTGGCCACCAAGAACTAAGTAGTTTTGCTATGTCATGCTTTTCTGCCATGATACTCCTGCCTGACAGCCAGCTGAACATGGACTGAATATCTTCAAACTATGAGTCAAATTAAACCTCTCCTCTTTCAAATAATGGGTGTCCCAGAATGTGAGCACTGACTAACACAAAATCCTCTTCAGATTGCCCCAATATTTGCATTTCCTGGGGAATGATAAACTTGTGGATTATCTTCCAGAAAATTTACTTTGGAATTTAGTTTGAAAGCTTATCTTGAACAGAAGGGTTGTGGGTGTGTATGGATTTGCACATATGAGTGTGTGCATATGTATGCATGTGTGCCTCCCTCCCTGGGGTCATCCCTCTGGCCAGTGTTGTTGTGGCTGTCTCCATGTGACCCGCCAGGCTCCTGATTGACTAGCCCTTACGTTGGTGGCTCATGGCTTGTTTCTCTCAGAGACACTGACACAGTATGATTTGGCACCAGCATAGCTCTGTATCTCTGCCTACTCCTGTGGCCTCAGCTAATTGCCTGGGCCACTGTTAAAATGTTCTCTATTCATGGGTAGAAAAGTCCTCCCCAGTGCAGACACAGTCCTGGAATGCGTGTGGACAGTTCTGTGCTCTCACCTAGTGGGATTTCATTTTCAAAGAATCTATGTGTTTTTCTGAGGGGAGTTGTCTTAAAATATGTTTTATACTTTATTCATTGGATTAGTCAGCTTTCTTACCACTGAAATGCAACACCCAATGCCTACAATTTAAAGAAGGAGAGTTTCAGTTTGTTCCTGGCTTCAGCCCATGATTTGCTATCTCCACCACAGAAACATCATGCAGAGTGTGGAGGAGCAAAGTCACTTAGTTCATGGTAGCCAAAAAGCCAGGCAGGGAAACATTGCCAGAGCAGAAGGGGTGAAGGACCAGATATAGACCCCCAAAACCATGCCTTCTGGACCCAACTAGACACACCTAGAAGTGTACTCCATCAATTCTTAGGGCAGACCCCAAAGCCAATCAAGTTGATGCACTGCCCTAACCATCACATTCATCATTTCTATGATTTTGCAGATGGGAGGAGGAACACATTGTATGAACTCATCATTCCCTTTTTATGGGAAGCAATTCTTTTCTATTTATGGCTGTAGAAAAGGAACTCATTGCATGGAGCTTGAGAGGCCTTGGTGATTCAGTTACCATCTTAATTATCTCAGAGCCAAGCATTTGCTTGATAACTGTATTAACTCTGAATAATGATAACAATCTTTTTGAAAGATTATTTACCTATAGTTTAGATTATTCAATCAAAAACCCTAAATTGTCAAATCACATATTTCTGGCATGTATTAACTTGTGTAATAAAAGTAAAGAGGCTACAGAATCCTTGAACATCATTGAACTTCTTGCTCTGATGCCCAATTACAGTATTCTTGTAAAATCACAAAGAAAATAAGAGGATGTGATATTTCTTTTCTTAAAGGCAATTTTTTTTTCTCTTCTAGCATAAACTCAGATCTCTAATCCCTAGAGCCAGGCAGGGTTTCTACTACCTGTTTGTCCTGATTGTTGCTCAAATTCAGCCCAGGTACTCAGCCAAAATGCATTTGGATGAAAATAGCAATTTTGCCCACCCCCAATCCACTTATTTTCTTTTCCCCCACCACCACTTCAATTTGGCCATAATTGTACCGTTCCCATAACAACAGTCAAATAACTGGATCTTTGTAGAAGGCTTATAACAGGGTTATCCACAAAGTCGCTGGCAATGCCATACAGACCCTGTGTGTCAGGAGCTCACAAAAGACACTGCTATCAGGGGGGACACGTCTTGGTGCTCTGAGCTGAACTTGCTGCTTATTACTACTGCTGCGTCTCAGAACTGTAGCTTGGCCCCTGTATTTCTCCTACTTCCCTTTCATGCATACAGTCTGAGGGCTGGGGTTCCCACATGGCCTGCCTAGGACATTAAAAAAAATGCATATACAGAGAGAAACACACAGCAGAAACTCTTTGCCTACATAGATTGAATGAAATTGCAGCCAAGATCAAGGAACAACACTCTTGATGAGGCCTCAAGACTGTGCTTAGGGTTATGTGGCAGTAAACACCCGTGCCAAAACACCTTTATGGGCTTATTTGTGAACACACACACACACACACACACACACACACACACACACATCAAAAAATTCAATGACTGCTTAGAACTTTAAAAATTTATTGCAGTAAAAGATATACGCATTGGCATTAACCCCTCAAAAATTCTACCTCACTTCAGAGATGTTTATCCCAACGTCCTTGCCACTTTCTGAAGCATTCTGGGGAGTCCTCTTTCCTGAATGTCTGTAGCTTTACTGTTGTGGCTGTCTTAATGCCCTGAATTGATTTAAATGTTTACCTTTCATGGTCTTTCAATTAGAGGAACAGGTAGAAATTACAGGGTGAATGACACTACCTCATAATATTTTTACAGCCTGACTTTCTGTTAGATGGTAGCAGCATTTGCCATATTTTTGATCACACCCCATAAAGACACTTAGGAAAGAGAACTTTCAGAGCTACTAAAGGGGCAAGAATGATGGATAAATGTATTAGAAGCATGTATATTCTGAGGGGGTTCATAACAATGTATCTTTCACTGTAATTGATTTTTAAAACTTAAATGTTAATCCTGTATTTTGACTACACTATGTGTTTGTGTGTTTAAAATACATATTTATATTATTTTGTCCCTCTTTTTGCTGAACCACTGTGTAATTTCCTGGAGCAAATTTGTTGATCAGGGTACAAAAGCCAGCTGGATGAGAAACTGCCTTTGTGACAGTCTACAAGGTATGTCAAGCTAAGTTAGATGTTTCCCTAATAGCTACCATTTTGATCTCTTAGTAATAAGACAGCCACTGTAAGTAAACTTATAGTAGAATCTCACATTCTATCTGGATATGGGACTGAGATTCTACAAATTGACAGCTAGTGTCCCTTGCTAATGTGCTGATAACATATAGATCAGCTTTGGTCTAAGTCCTGGCAGGGCAAGGAAGGTCAGAAAAGATGGCAAGAGAAATAAGTTGTGTACCTGCTCATTATCAGATACAGACTCATGGAACTGGTGTCATACCTGGGGCTGAAGGCGTAAAAGCCATCAGAAGGAGCTGTGAAACTGGAGCTCAGTTCCCTGTCTTACATTGTCCTTGAGAAAAAGTACAACATTTAGCACCATGTCCCTGAAACACATCTTTTGTGTTCCCAAGACTCTTACCAAGTCAAGGGGATATTGTAAGCATACTAGGTCCAGGCTGTCCAGGTAAGGATTATCTGAAGGACAGTGGGAACTGGGCAAACTAGAGTTATCTATAGAAACTGCCTTCTCACCCATATGCTAAGTCAGCTGTTCCATGGAACACTGGTTGTACAGTGGGAGGAAGTCATCTCATGAGGCCTCTACGATGTAGTTTATAAAACCCTTATCCCTATGGTAACAAGGTGCAGAAGAGTGTATTGTGAAGAATATAAATGCTGTCATCCAGCCAACCAAGACTGGACACCCTGGTGAATATTTGCATAGTGTGTCACTTCCCTATGGGACCTTCTGAGCAGCATTGTGGTTCAGTATGTACTCCTCCAGGGGTTTTGCCAAGCTGTGCTGGTAAAGAGTATGCACCCCCATGGATCTTCTGAGTAGTGCACTTCTTGTGGGTCATTCCCTGTTAGTATATATCCACTCTGTTCTTCCCCATTAGTGCCCATTAGTAAGTCTCATTAAACCTTAACTCTTACAAGCCGTCTCCTAGTATTTTCTTCTACTGCCCAAGAACAGTAGATTATAGACATGACACTCAGAAAAGAGTTTCAAATGCATCACCTTTGGATCTAGATTAAATTAACCAGAGACAAGACCAATATTTTATATCTTCAGGAACTAGTGTCTTCTAAGTAAGCTCTTGTGTTTTACTAAGGACTCAATCAATCACATGCATGCCACAATATGCTCTGCTATGCAAAATGTGGATCGAAGATCAACAGCAGCAAAATCACCTGAAACTCCTGAGAGATTAGGACCCCAGAGCTCACACCAGATGTTTTAAGTCAGCATCTGCATTTTTAACTAGATGTTCAGGTGATTCAAGGCATGGACATGCCATTCTAGGCATGTCTTGCCAAACCTTTCTGAGGTTGCTCTCACTTCTGCATTACCTTGGCAGAGATGAATCTGCTGGACATCCCATGGAAGAAGTGCTTTGGAATTTTTGTTTGAAAATTTATCTTGAATAAGTGTATGTGCGAGTGTGTGTCTGCATTTGTGAATATACATATGTGTATGAACTCACACCTGTGTGTGCATTTGTGTATATGTGTATTTATTTTCTCTCTTAAGCCCTGGTAAACTCAGCTGAAAACATAAGACTCAGTTGAATCTGCCTGAGTTTGACCCATAGCTCCAAAACCAACCAGCAAACTGATGCATCCTCTTGAGGCTCCATTTGCTTATCTATTCAGTGGGCATAATGATATCAGTCTTGTTCACTTGTAGTGGGGATATAAATGATATACAGAAAGCCCTTAGTCTACTACTGGGGTACTGAGTGAGTGTTTAACACATCACCGTATCATTATTATTGCCACTAGTTTTTATGGACATATAACATAGAATAGGAAACTACACTGATCATAACTGTAGAGCTTGATGTTTGTACATGTGACCACTGTCCTGACCAAGTTATAGAATATTCCAAGGCCAATAGCCTTGCCTGTACCATTATCATCTAAGAGAAGTAAAAGATGCAGACTTTGCTCTTGGGAAGTTTTGGGATCTCTGTGGAGCAAAAAATCTAACATGTAAGGAATTGTTGGTGCACAATCATTAGGGGTTTGAGGTTCAGCATAGTGTGTTGCATTGAGGCATTATAATGAAGGCAACAGTGTTATGAGAAGGTAGAGCCCATGAGAATCTGAGGAAGACGTCTTGTTTGAGGTAGAAAACTCTGAATTACCTACCTGTTAAAGTGAGGCAGAAATTCTTCCCCTTCTCAGGTAAAGATGCTGAGTGTTAAGTTAGTAATAATAATAATAAAAGCTGAGATTAGATGTTCATTTTCCAGAGTCTTGTTCTCCATCCTTATTCTTTATCTGATTTAGTGTTAGATTGTCATTAGATTTGGGAAATGGTTGCTAATTTTAGAACTGCTATTCAGAAGTTATCCCTTGCAGCCTCATCATGAGTTTGGGGAGGTGGTAGTTTTACAAATGAATTCAGAGAGGTCCTCCTACTAGACATGACACTGGACATCACTCTCAGTGGATAAAGAGCAGAAGGAAACAAGGGAAAGTCAAGTGAAAACGGTTCCTGCAGAGTAGATTCATCAGAGTCAGACCTGGTGAAAATCTTGATTTAGAGCTCCACATACAAACAAGCAATGGGTTGGAACAAATGTAAGCAACTTGAAGTCTTGAGTGTCCATCAAGGGATGGGTTTGTCAAGCCCAAGAGCAGTACATGTTGAACAGATATCATGACAAGCTCCCCTCTGCATGGCCACTTCTCATAGAGGGATGATGGCTTACTAGATGGAATAGTTTGTCCATGGTGTCTTTGTTCTCAAACTGAGCCAGTCCAAGATGTACAAACCTTCAGCACAAGGACATCTGCCTGAAGGCAAGAGAGAAACCACCTCTCATCTCAAGCCTCTCAAAGTCAACCAGGACTGCTGGTTTCTTGGAGAGATGCAGACTGAGGGAATGATAGCCAAGCAGCAACACATCAAAGGCCACAAATGCCCATGCATTCAATTCAGTCCAATTCAGTCCAATAAAGGCTCTGCCACCTGGGTGGTGCTTTGGACCTGCGGATGCAGCAGGAACATCTCAGAGATGGCCCCTCCTCTTACATAACCTACAGACATTTCTAGAGATCTTACTGCAAGACATTACCTTTCCAAGGATTTGTTTACCCTCTGGCTCAGTTATTCAAGTATTTATGGAGCACCAGCTGTGTTC
Source organism: Hydrochoerus hydrochaeris (assembly GCA_004027455.1). NCBI lineage: Eukaryota > Metazoa > Chordata > Mammalia > Rodentia > Hydrochaeridae > Hydrochoerus > Hydrochoerus hydrochaeris. Next base: position 261,060 of record PVLA01000155.1, on the reverse strand, counting down.
CAAGCACTGAGCTGATTTCTGAAATTAGAATGTGCTGCCAAATCACAGGGAAGCTAGGAGACTTGCTCAAGGGGAGAATCAGATGTGAAGCCCAAATCTTCCAGAACTTTTTAAGAAAGGACCAAATGGTAACTCTCTTAGGTTTTGCAACTACTCAACTCTGCACTGAGAGCATGAAAGCAACCATACATAATATACAAATGAAGAAGCGTGGCTGTGTTCCTATAAAACTTTATGTAAAAAATGGGCATCAGGTTGAATTTGGCCTGCTGGCTCTAGTTTTTCAAACTTTGTTCCATAATATCAAGTCATAGTACTAGAATACACAGAATCGGAATTGAGAGGAACCATAGATGTGCTATAATCACTTCCTGTGGAAACTGTCCCTTTGTCTGATAACTAGTTGGTAAGCTTCTGCTGAGGTATGGAATCTTATTCTTCAAGAATCATCCTATCATAGTCACTTTCTCACTGCTGGAACAAAATACTCAACATACACAAATTAAAGGAATAATAGTTTATTTTGGCTCACAGGTTGTAGAAGTTTCACTTTGTAGTTGGCTGGCTCCAAGGTAGCTTGACAAAGGAGCTTCACAGAAGAGAAACAGTGCTTGACAGGACCATAAGAAACAGAAATTAGTCAAGGGAGGAGGAAGGCCAGGCACATGGTGACCCACCTCTTCCCATCAAGCTTCACCTCCCAACGTTACATCTCACTGTAAACCCATCAGTGGACTAATACAGTATCACATACCTATGATCCACTCACCTCTGAGTGCATGATGCTTTAGAGTGGGGAGAATCTAGACATAAACCATAACACATCTCATCTCATGTGTGCTAGTCCTAGTCTTTACAGAATGAGAATTGGCTAATACCTGGGCATGGTGATACAAACCAGCATTCTGGGAGGCTAATGCCAGCACTCTGGGAGGCTAAGGCATGTGGATCACAAGTTTGAGCCCAGCTTGCACAATTTGGTAATTTAATGGAAAAAAAAAACTTTTAAAGGCTGGGAATGTAGTTTAGTGTGAGAGCCCTGGGTTCAATTCTCCAATACTTAAAAAAGAAAAATTGAATACCTGAGAGATATCAAGAAACTATATAAACATCTGGATATTCTCAACACACTTGTAAATAATTCAATGTAAAAAAAAACCAGAAAATGTTTACAAATGATATTAAGATATGTGGAATGCAGCTTAAGTGGTACTTAATGGGATACTTACATAATTAAATATTCACATTAAAAAAGAATTAAGATCCCAGATCAATAATTCAAGTTTCTACTTTAAGATTAACTGGAGAGGGGCTGGGGATTTAGCTTAGTGGCATAAGCGCCTGCCTTGCAAGCGCATAGTTGTCAGTTTGATCCTCTGCATAAAAAAAAAAAAAAGAGAAAAGATTAACTGGAGAGACAAAAGCAGGAATAAATTCAGTGCAATTACAAAGAAGAAAATAAAAAAAGGGTATAAATCATATGAATTCAAAAAGAAAATTTAAATAAATGGGTAATTTTATGATTAAGTGATTAATTCAATTGATAAATTTACAGCAAAGTTTATCTGAGTAAAAATTATAAATGAGGAAATGCACAAGTTACTAACAGGAATAAAACAAGGGTATTGCTGTAGACCCTCAGACATTAAAAGATTAATAAGAGAATACTAAAAAAAACTCTATGCAAATACATTAGACAACCTATACAAAGTGGATCAATTCTTCATAAAAACATAAATGTCAAAGCTCACTCAAGATGAGCTATATAACCTGATAATTCTATAACTATTAAGAGTAGTTTTAGACTGCAAATATTTAATAAACAGGTTAATAGTTTAGGAAAACGAATGTAACTTTCAGGATCATATAATTTCTCATGTGAGTGCTATCATATGTTTAAAGAATAAATAACACTTATTCTAAGGAATATCTTCTAGAAAATAGAAGAGGAAGGAACATCTACCTAATCATTTTAAGAGTCCAGCATTATACTGCTAACAAAACCAAACACTGCACAAGAAAAGAAATATCCCTAACAAACATAGACAAGAAAATCCTCAGCAAAGTCATAACAGTTCAGATCCAGCAATATACAAACACTATAAAACTATAACTAAGCACAGCTCATCACAGGAATATAAGACTGAATGAAGGAGGCTATTTTAATATTTGAAAATCAATCAATGTAATCAACCCTATTAACTATTTGTTGTAAAGACTATTCATCCATTGAATTGCTTCTACACCTATGTCAAAATCATTTGGACATATGGAAGTAGGTCAATATTCTTTTTACCCTGTACCATTGATCTGTTTCAGCCTTCCTGCCAGTTCCACATATGTTGATTGGTATAACTTTACAACAGCTACAAACCCTTGGATAAAGGGTTTGAATATATTTTGCTAGATCTAAAGTAAATTTCCCAAATTTATTTCTCTTTTTACAACAATTTTTAGGTAATTTACTTTTTTTTTTACTTTCAAAGTAAATTGTAGAATAAGGTTGACTATATAAGCGTGATCAAAATTGCCATTAACCCCCTCCTTTGATCTAAACACACTTATCCCATCAGTCTTACCATTTTCTGAAGTTCTGGGAGTCTCCTTTTGTGTCTTGATGATGTGTCATCAAAAATACAGTGAATGCTACTGTCAAATGCCATCCAGTGAAAAGGCAGGCTTATAAAAAACATTATAATATGTCTTCATTCACCTTATTGACCAGATCTAGCACCATGCCATTTTTGGCTCTTCCCCAAAGTTAAAATGATCATGAAAGGTAAAAATTTTGAATGAATTCAAGACATCAAGGCAACTAAGACAGTACAACTATAGACTCACAAAAGAGGACTTCTAGAACTGCTTCAGAAAGTGGTAAGAATGTTGGGATAAGTGTGTTTCAAGAAAAGAGTGTTTTGAGGTGCATTAATGGCAATGTGCCTTTTGCTTTAACATTTTCAGTTTAACCACTCACCACATTTTTCAGTCACATATTGTGTACACACTAGAACTTACTGAGATTTTAATAACTTTACATTGTGGTAAGCCTACATATAAATTTAGGGAGAATGAACAACTTTACAATTTGAGTCTTGCAAACCATGAGCATGCTATATCCCTTCCATTTCTTTGCATTTTAAAAAATTCCTTTATTAGTTTTTCATAATGGACAGCACAAAAATCTTGAATATGTTTTGCTAGATCTAAATCTAAGGATTTCTTTCTTTTTTGAGCAATTGCACATGGTACTGTAATTTGAACATCAAAGTGGTTTTTCTCCCGAGACATTGCTAAACTCAATTGTTTTGGTTAGTTCTTGGAGGATTTTTTAAATTAAGTGTTTTTTGGTAAAATATCTTGAGGATTTCACATAAATGATCAGTCTACAAACAGGGACAGTTTTATATTTTCTTTTGTGATCCATATGTCTTTTCTTTTTTTAAAACTTTATTTATTTATTTTTTACCTACTGAGTTAGTTAGAGCTTACAGTAATACATTGAGTAGCAGCAGTAAGAGGGACCAACCTTCTTTTGTTCCTAATATTAGAGAGAATTCATTCAATCTTTCTCCAACTATGGTGGAAATGGCAGAATGTCATGTAGAATTCTTAATCAAGTTCAGGAACTATCTTCTATTCATAGTTTATATTATAAATTGATGTTAATTTTGTCATATGCTTCTTTGCACCTATTGATATGAATGTATGATTTTCTCTTCTGTCTTGTTAATAAAATATATTATAATGGTTAACTTTCAAGTATCAAACCAGTTTTGCATTCCTAGAATAAACTTATTTACATATATAATACTAAACTTTATATATATTTATACATTTTATATATTGCTGAATTCAATTTTATACTGTTTTGTTAAGGATTTTGCATCTATATAGATGATCTATACTGGTCTGTGGCATCCTGTGTTTTACTATCTTTGTCTGATTTTAGTTTCGGGTAGTAATAGTATTTGCTTCACAAAACCCATTGGGAGGCCTTTCTTTCTCATTTTTCAGAAGGCATTTCATACTGCTGATAATAATTCTTTTTCTAACCTTTTGTACAATTGTCCAGTGACATTTTCTGGGACCAGTAGTGTTTTGTTTTTAAGTGGGCTTAAATTATAAAATCAGTGTTATTAATATTTCAGGGTTGAGTTAACTATTTCATATTGAGTGAATAGTAGTAGTTTTTCTTTTCAAAATATCAGTCTATCTCATCTAGGTGGCACCAAATTTATGGTGTGCAGTTGTTTTTAGTATTTATTTATTACCCTTTTGATGTCTGTAGAGCCAGTAGTGATGTTAAGAATTTGTGTCTTTCTTTTTCTTTGTCATTCTTGCTACAGGCTTGTCAATTTTATCTACCTTTTCAAAGAAACAGGTTTTTATTTGATTTTGATTTTCCTCTTGTTTTCTGTTTTTAATTCCATTGATTTCTGCTTTTATCTTTATTATTTCCTCTCTCTGCTTGCTTCCTCTCTCTGCTAGCTTTGGGTTTATTTTTTTATTTTTCCAGTTTTGAAGTAGGAGTTTTTTATTACTGATGTGAGACTTTCCCTCTTTCCAAGATAGTTTTAGTACTATAAGTTTCTATTTCATGATTGCTTTAGTTGCACCCAACAAATTTTGATAGATATCTTTGCATTTTTGCTCAATGTTTTTAAATTTAACTTAAAACCTTCATCTTGACACATAGATTATTTAGAAATATATTTAGTTGCCAAATGTTTGGAGATGGTCTTGTTATCTTTCTGCTGTTTATTTCTAGTTTGATTTATTATGGATAACAAAAACACTCTGCATGCTTTCAATTATTTTAAGCAGGTTGAGGTTTGTTTAATGACCCAGGATATTTTCTATCTTGGTGTATGTTTCATCTGTTTTTTTCTTTGAGATAGGATCTCACTATGTGTTTCAGGCTGGTCTTGAACTCACTATGTAGCCCAAGCTGACCTCGAACTCAGTGATCCTCCTGCCTCAGCCTCCCAAATGGTGGGGTTGTAGGTGTCACCACTCTTGTCTGTTTCATAAGTTCTTGAGAATCATACATAATCTGCTATTGTTGAATGAAATGTCCTATAAGTTTCCATTAGAACATGTTAGTTAGGGGCTGGGGATTTAGCTCAGCAGCATAAGTGCCTGCCTTGCAAGCACATGGTCGTGAGTTTGATCCCTGGTATCGATTTAAAAAAAAAAATGTTAGTTGATGATGCTGTCACATTTTCAAAATCTTTTCTTATTTTTTGCTGCATTTCCCATCAATTCTTGAGAAAGGAATGTTCAAAGCCTCTACTATACTTATAAATTTTCTATTTCTTCTCCCATTCTATTGGTTTTTGCTTCACATTTTTAGCATTCTTATTGTTTGGTGCATACACATGTAGATAATGAACTATTCTGTATGTTGTATACCAGTCACACAAATGTATTAAAACTCATAAAATTTTTCACGGAAAAGAAACATTCCCCTGTATTTTAATTAAACAAAATCAATGAGGAAGGAATAATCATTTAATCAATTGTGTAAGAATGTGAACACATCTAGTTTTCTGTGTGGGAGAAATAAAATTAACTCTTCACATCATGTCTTAAAATATGAGAGGGATTTAAAGGTTACATATGAAAAGTAGAGTTAGGAACATATAGAAGAAAGTGTGGGAAGATATCTATATTGCCCCATAATGTGGAAGAATTTCTGGGGGTTAGACCACAAAATCATGATTCACAACGAAAAGAATGATACATTTGTCTACATTAAAATTTCACCCTTTTGTATAACAAAATTCTAGAAATAAATTTAAAAAACATAAATCACAGACAGAAGATATGTGAAAAATGTGTAATAGACAATATGCCATTTTGAGAGAAGATAGTTACAACATATATAACAGGAAGATAATTAGTACCCTGATATGTAACAATTTTCTATAAAGTATAGAAAAAGAAATAACCCAATAGAAAAATAAATGAAAAATTTCAGAAATTTTGTGTAATGGACAAACTAACTCCGAGAGAAGATACTTGATACATATATATATATATATATATATATATATATATATATATAATAATCTCCTGGTATATAGTCTATAAATTATGTAGTGGGAAAAAGAAGACTAATTTAATAGAAAATGGAATAAGAAATTTAGAAATTTGAGGAAGAAAATCATATCACCAATTAACAACTGAAAAAATGGCCAACCTCACCAGTAATCCAGGAAATGAAAATTAAAGCATGATTAGATCTTTCACACCAATTAGATTGATAAATTTTTTAAAGGCATGAAAATATCAACTTATGAAGATAGAAACTGTAGCTATCGTGTACTTCTGGTGAAGGGTAAATTGGTGCAATCACTTTGTAAAACAGTTTAGCAGTGCACAATAAATTGAAAATAAGGTGGTCATCAATTCTATATCAAGTATATGCTTGGAATATAGAATTCTCTACTGTTGGGATAGGTATGGTCTATCCCAACAGAGTTTGCTTAATGAAAATCTGGAAACAAACTAAAGCATTAGTCCCACAGTGGATAAATGACTTGGGTGGATGCATGTTATGGAATATGCAGTTAAAAAGTAGTCTATATCCTTGTGTATCAGACTGAATTAGCTCATGAGACAAGTGTTTCAGAGTAGCATGGAAAACAAGATGCCATTTTGCAAAATTTTTAAAACACACAAAACAATACGTCACATGATTTGTGATATGTTGTAACATATATACACAGAAAAATGTAAAAAAATGAATTCATATCAAATTTATCACAGGGGCTTCCTCCAAAGAGGGGAGAGAAATAATGGAAGCAGAATAGGAAGTACAGCTAGCTTCAGTTTCACTTATGTTTTATCTCTTTATAAAAATTATAAAGAAAGAAAAATAAGATACAGCTAAGAATGGATTGCTGCCTAGTTTCTGTGATCGGCAAGTGCACAAGAATTATAAAAACATTCCATCAGATCTTCATATTAGGTTGACAAAAATATTCTTTTTTCATGAATTGATTTTCATAATGCATCACAATTTTAAATAAAATGTTCTGTGGTCAAACTGGTTGAGTGTTACTATAGAAATCTTCCCATGAAGCTACCACAAATGAGGGAAGTGAAATTAATGTTTCAATCCTGAAATGCATTTCTTAACAGCCATGACTTCATTCCCATTTAAACCCCCAAATCACCCTCATAACTGGTGAGAGGTAAAGGGACCATATGAAACATAGCATTTATTCCTCCCTTAACCAAGGGAACATTCACAGGCAGCTTCTCTGGGCTGCCATTCCCCAGGTTGTGGTTCAATGTCAGTAACACCCCTGCCCCATGGAGCTTGCTGTTGTGCATGGAGGATGCACATCAACCACATGATCACACAGGCCAATGCCCAGGTGCAAACAGGGCAAACAAAATAAAAATACTGTGCTGAGAGTTTAAATAAGAGCTTTCAGCCTGCCCAACAAGATGCTGAACTAAGAAAAGGACTTTCATATTCAGGGGGAACAGGGCCCCCTGTGGGCCAAGAAAATGTGTCAAGAAAGAAAACTGTGAAGCATTATAGTGGAACAAAGACAGGAAGGAACTTGATGTAAAACGAAACTAGACAGGTAGACCTGGCCATGAGTGCTTGTGCACCATGATAAATATCTTGGTTTTTATTTTAAGGACACTGGGGAAACAAGATGAGTTACAGCTAGGCTAGAGGATACGACCAGACTAAAGTGATTGCTTTGCTGTGGAACAACTGTACTGGATGAGTGAATATGGGTACAGCTGGGGAAGCAAGTGGCTCCTGCAGGTGAAATGGGGGTAAGAACAGACAAACAGTGGTGATGGTGTTGGTGACTGTGTTGGGGATGGTGGTGGAGGTGAGGGCGGTAGAAGTGATGGGAGTGGTGTTGGTGCTTATAGTAGAGATGGCAGTGAAGCAGAGAAGTGAAAATTTACATAATAGAAGTAGAAATCAAAATTGAAAAGGTTTAGTGATTCTGGAAAATAGAATGAGGGTCAAGGATAAGTCAAATTTAATTGTAAAAATCCAATAACCATCTTAACTTACTTTTAGTCTCTTTGAACACCCATATTTGTTTTTGTTTGGGGCATGTTTTTTCTTATTTATTTGCTTGTTTGTTGAGATAGGTTCTTTCCATGCAGCCCAGTCTGCCCTTGAACACATGATACCCCTGACCAGTTTGCTGAGTGCTACAATTATGGACCTGTACCACTTGCTCACTAGAACATGCATGTTTGATAAACTTTATTTCTGTAGTTTAACAATGTGCCTCAGAGAAGAGTGATATTCCCCTTCCACACAAACACCACCCCTCATCCTCGGCTCACACTTGTCCTCAGTTTCTGCAGTGGATTAAGACAGCTGCACATTCTTTAGCAGCTCTTTCATCAAGGGATGGTGTCTACTTCCCTTCCTCTTTAATCTGTTCTGGCCTATAAATGCTTCAGCATGTGACTTATGGAAGAAATGATAAACATAACTTTTGAAGCTGGCTGTTAAGAAGCCTTAGTATTTCTGCAGGGTCTAATAGACCCAGGATCTTTCTCTGGGAGCTCAAGCTACTGTGAAAGAAGTCTGAAAACCCTGAGATCAATTTATCTATTAGCTAAGTCACACAGTGTGACCTCAATCAAGGCCACTTGGAGATCAAAGTATCACCTAGCTGAACCCTGCCCAAATGCCAATCACACAACACTGAGATAGAGCAGATGGTTGTCCTTGAAGGCTGTTAAATGTGGGGTGGCTTGTTAAGTAGCAATGATTGGGCCACCACCTGCTTTTCCAAGTTCAATAACAAAACTAAGTAATGTTCCTGACTCTTCCTCATTCAGTGTGACCACTGACATAAGTTACATAAACCAGGGTGTTTTGTTAGTTTTCTCATTACTGGGGCACAATACACAACACCTATGCCTAAGAGGAGAAGTTTAATTTGCCTAACAGTTTCAGGGGATTTGGCCCATGGCCAGCTGGCTTCAAGGCAGGGACATCATGAAGGTTGAGCATGGTAGAGCAAAGATGTTCATTCATGGAAGCCAAAGAGCAGAGCACAGGAACAGTGCCAGAGAGGAGGAGGCAGAGACTATGTTTAGTATCCAAAGTTCCACTTCTGTGAGCCACCCAGGAGCATGATTTACTAATCCTCTAGGCAGTTCCCAAGCCAATCAAGTTGACATAACAAAGCTTCACTAGCACAGGTGCATTGTGTGATATACAAGAGAGCCATGTTAACTTTGAGTGCTGCAGGAAGACCAAACAGAACCAGCAAGGGACCTGGTGAGGCCTCTTTCTCCCCACAGCATCTTGTCCCTGAGCCTAAAGAGTCAAGACTCCTATAATGGATGCTCCAAGTGACAGCCTGATCTCTAGTGGGAATCATGACACATGGTTTAGTCACTGTGGATATTGAAATTACTCAGTTTGAACAGTCCTCCCCCTGGAAGAGATTAAATCCCAACTAACAGAAAGATGCATGAGAAGTGAGGAGAAAAATCTGGCCTCGGTGCTATTTCTCATTAAGTCTTGGCTCCTTGGGACCATGGCTCTACAGGAACTGCTCAGTCTGGGAAAGCACATGTAACATTAGAAGGACACAAAATGAGAGAAATAAATCGACAATTGCACCTGGTAACTCTTAAGCAGTCTGTATAGTCTAGTTATGTCACTCTCATTATCGTTTTTATTGTAAAATAGCATTTCTTCCTGGACAAAAGCTCATTTAAAATGATGTCTTCCTAGAAGCATATGTACAAACTTTACTCTGTGCCAATTTTGTGTCTGATTAAACCTTAAATGCATGAAAACATCTTTTGAAATAATTGAAGGCATTTCACCAATAGGGCACAAAGTTAACTGTGTCTGAAATATATCTGAAATCAGCAGATAGAGCTAAGAGAATTAATGTGGTATCATGTCATTTCACAATCACTTAAAAGGAGACAGGATTTCACTTTCAAAGGATATACTTTTTCATTTGGGGTAAAATAAGGTACACTCTCCACTCAAAATAAGTGCCCCATTCATGTGAAGTTAATGTATGGAGTACAATTTATCTCCAGGTTGTTGGAGGAAAGCAATCATTTAGAGGGCTTCTGCTTTTCGCTGGGAAGGGAGCCTCCAAGACAGTTTTGATCCATTGATGAGCACTGTCTAATCTGCTCCCTGAGGTACAGTTTCCCTAAATCTATTAGACTTTTACAGTCTTCCAGGATCTGCAGTCTGGAGATGCTCCATCACCCTGTATTAACTTGACAACGTAATGTACTGCTATCTTTTATTTTCATAGGAAGCACTAGGTTTGACCTTGAAATTCTTAACCACATTTTTTAATCCTCAACCCATACTGGCAAGAAAGTTCCCCTCCAAGAAAAATGCCCAGGCTGCATTTGAGTCTGTAAAACCATGGATTGGAGTAACTGGACAAAAGAAGGGGAGAAGGTAGAAGTGATGAGCATAACTTTTGAAGTTGGCTGATAGGTCTGCCTGGATCCCCAAGGGCAGAGGAAGTGGGTACTTAGGAGTCAACTTACGTTTTTGTTGTTGCGGATTTTTTTCTTTCTATTTTGAGTCAAAGTCTCATTGTGTAGTCCAGGCTGGTCTTGAACTCATTATGTGCCCCAGGTTGGCCTTGAACTCATAGCAATCCTCCTGCCTCAGCCTCCCAAGTCTTGGGATTATAGGTATGTGCCACCACACCACACGCAGGAATAGAGTTATATTAACTGCTAGTTTACTGAGTCATCTTATCATGTACCAGGAACTATGCTTCACAAGAGATAGCATGACTACTCCTCATCCTTGTTATATAAATGATGAAATTGAGGTTCAGAGAGGATAAGTAATTTATACAAGCTCACCCAGCTAGTCAGTGGCAGAGTCACTGGGATCACATGCCAATCTTTTTCACTCAGAGCACAGTGCTCTTAAGCATGATGCTACAATCTCTGCTTCTGAAAAAAGGAAATCAGTCAGGGTTGTGCTTGTTTCACTTGATGCCTTTGATGTGACATTGCTCAGCTGTTCCTTCACTTGCCAGGAGCCAATTGCTGGGCATTTTCCTCCTGGGTTCTTCCCTAGAAACATGGAGTCCTTCCCAGGGCCACTGAATGTCAGGTTTTCTTACCTGTTCTGGGGATACTCTGAATATCTCCAGAAAAATTAGAGGGGCTGAAAAAGTATGCTTGCATGCAATCTCCTGGGTGCCAGGCCCATATAGGACCATTCTTGTGCTTCTCTGTATCATTTGATCTGAATCAAACCCTCAAGGGACATCCAGAAAGGCCTGACCTCTAGAGAGTTCAATAACAGCTCTGCAGACTCAGGAGAAAGCAGGCAGTTGCCGGACAGAACACTGGCTGGGAGGAGTGTGTGCTGACCCATGGAGGCTGCTCTGGGTCTGCCTCTTCCTACGAGCCATAAAACCTTTTAATTATTAAAGAATGAGTCCTGCCTTTGGCCAATTTATCAGCCTCTGGCAAGAATAAAGAGTCTGCCGGCCATGAATCCTGCCTGATTACTAATAAGAGCCACATAAGATGACACCACTGCTGAGCAATGCCCTCAGCTGGGATCCTGCCAGTGAGACCTGGATGGGATGAGCCCAAGTTACCTGACTCCTGCTTTCCACAGTGGCTGAGTGGATACAGAAGATCTGTTCCCAGAGAGCCACAACAAGACAGGGAAATAGGCAAGGATGGTTTCTGGCATGTGCCCAAGTGTGGCTCCATCCCAGGAATACTCTCCTTCCCCACAGAGAGCCAGAGACCCCCCTGCCACCTGCTCCATGCATTTCTACCCTGCCGACCAAGGCCTAGGTATTCTGAAAATGGAGCGCAGAATGAGGAGGCCAGGACTCAGATAACACAAGAGCACCCCACCAAATGTCCAGCAGGAGATGAATGGGTAACAAAATATGGAAGAGCCATATAACAGACCGCTGTTCATCCGTAAGGAGGAATAAAGTTCCATGCATACTGCAACAACACAGCAGGTCAGTGAAAAAGGCCTGACACCAAAGGCCACAGATTGTCTGATTCCTTTTATTATATGAAACATCTAGAAAAAGCAAATTGATAGGGGCAGAGATCAGATTGGCACCAGGAGCAAGGGGAGGGGGCAGTGAGGAGCAATGCTTAAGGGGTACAGGATCTCCTCTCAGGCTGATGAAATTGCTTCAGAATTGGGTAAGAGATGCTGGCTAAGAACACAACAAATGGACTAAATGCTACTGAAGTGTTTGCTTCAACGTGGTGAATTTTTTGTTATGCGAATTTTACTCCAATAAAGAACAAAAAGAAAAGTCCTTTGCAATGCTCCACCAAGCCCATACCCCTTCCTGGGGAAAGCTGAGGCCCACCGGCACACTCTGCCCACACCCCCCACCCAAGGCAGACTGGGATCAGAAGATCAGATGCAGCCTGCTTCCTACACGGTCCTCTTTGAATGTGGAGGTATCACGTGGGTAGCAGGGGCCCTCTTGCAAGATGAGGAAAAGACCAAAGGATCAGATCAAGTCAGCTCAGGAGACACTGTTCCTGAGTGTTCCTACTGCACAAGAATAGATTTGTGTTTGGTTTGGACACTCTGAAAAGGACCGTGAGGAGCACTCACCTATGAGCACCCACAGGAGGTGCTCCCCTGTGACAGACTCCCATCATGATGGGAAATGAGCCCAGAAGTAAAACATGGTAATTCGTGTTAAGTGTTGCATGTAAGCTTTAACCAGACTCTATGAGTCCTGACAGGGCCATATGGCCCTCTTGTAGGTGAAGGGTCCCTTATTTTAGGGAAGCCCTCCTTTGAAAGTCAGAGGTGGCTTTGGAGCAAAACAGGAGGAGTTCCTGGAAAACAGGCTTCTTGGGGCAGAAAAGACTGCCAGAGAAAAGACGTGGACAAGATACCTTAGTAACCTATACAGGGACCCCATCACCAGTTGAGTTTTTCTACTGTGCAATGTGCATGGACCGAAACATATGAATAGCCATAATTTCAATCATCAGACCACTCTTTCTGCTGGTCTCCACCAAGGTAATCTGTACAAGCGTGGAGAGGCAAGGGCAGGAGCTGGAGCAGCCATACTTCTCCATTTGAGGAAGGTAAGGAGAAGGCCCCAGTGAGAAGAAGACAAGGACATGGCGTTTAGGAACATAGAAGGAGAGTCTCCTGAGAACTGGGTTCCAGGTAGACGCTGTAAAGTGGGTTCTCAAGGCCTCGCTCTCCTCCTGGGAAGGCCTTGCACACAAAGCCAACCAGTAAAAATGCTTATTAAAATTCAGTGCTTTGGGGAGTGGATTTCCTGTTGCTCAAGCTGTTAGCCATGAGTCCCCTTAAGAGAAGAAAAAGAAGACCTTAGTGTCTTTGGATTACAATGAGGTACAAGACAGGGGAAGAAGGGAATGAGGCAGATGGGGACACTAAGAGTCACACCACAGAGAGTCAGGGCTCTATTCCATGTACAAAGCAGTGCTTATGGATCTTGGGGAAAACCAACCTTCCTAGAGCAACTGATGCTTCTACAAAATGGAGAGCATGGTAATACATGCTCTAAAGTTTTGTGTATTACCTAACACCACATGTGAGAAAAGACCTATACAATTTCCTTCACTAATGTTTATTAAGTCTGACCCTTCCTCTACCCAGGCAAACAGATCTACCCTGTGTCCTATTCATGCCAGGCGAGCCCTCTCTCTAAGCCAATCTTTGCATCACTAGATCACAGTGGCATGGATAACAATGTAAGACCATGTTTCATAGTAGCCTCTTTTGCTTGATTAAAGAAAGGAGCAAGGAGGTTGTTATGGTGGGCAGAGGAGGGATATATGCGCAGCCTGCAGCTTAAGCTCATTCCCTATGCTGATCAAGATCAAGATCAAGGGCTTAAAGTGAGGACTGAAAGGTCAAGGGACATAGATAAAGAATAACAAATATGTACTGCACATTTCCTCTGTGTGCCTTGTGCAGTATCTCCCTAAATCTTTCACTACAGCCCTATGACACAGGCACTTGTATTACTCCTTTTGACTGATAGAGAAACAGCCCAGAAAGGTAAAGTGATTTTCCAAAAGTCACACAGGTAGGAAACAGATAGATCCAAGGGTGAAACCTAGACTGATTGCAATTAACCATAGCTCTTGATTTTTAAGACTTTCAAAATGCTAGGAAAGTTCTTTGCAAATCCTGGTGGAGAAAAACCCAGAAGGTAGAACACATAAACTTACCTTGAAGGTCCAGATGATTAAATTCTATAGAGTTAACATAAAAAAGAAGTATTTATATGTTCTTCTTCATCCTCATAGCCCATTTCATTCATTTAAATAAATTAATAGTGCTCAGCTGTGCAGAGAGGCAGAGAGTTGCCCTGAGTCCAATGGCACCAGTGAAGGAGCATTTCTGGAGGGGCTTTCTTGCTGCCAAGTGACATGGAGTGTGACCATTGCAAAGTACAAACAGGATTAAAAGGGAAACATCTGTGTTTTTCAAGACTGCACTAACTCAAGACCAACAAGCTGTGTGTATATCCAAATGCTCAGTGACTTTTTCTGCAGAGATAGCTGGTGACCATCTGGAGTGGGTGTGGATTAGAAGAGACTTAGATGTCTCCAAGACTGAGTCCTTTTGAGAGTGTGAAGACTTATGTACAGTTCTGTAATGTCAATATGACTTGGAAACTGTCCTATCTTTTTTTTTTTTGTACTAGAGTTAGAAGTCATCGTGACATCTTCCTCCTGGGAGAAAGTATTGAGTTTCAGACCAACTTCACATATGCACCACTGTTTTATTAACATGCTTCAGATCCCATACAGGGCTCTGAACTTCAAATAAACTTCGCCAAGATTTGATCCTCAAAAGAAAATACGAGCCCTAGTCAAGATGCTTAACTGTCTAAAACTGTTTTTATTATTACTATTTTATTGGTTCAAAAAAGTCTCATTTTGTGTGTGGGGGGTACTTAATTAGCAGTGAATGAAGCAACTCAGAACATATGGTTTTAAGTTTTGCCAAGCTCAAAGGCCAACTTATTACTTTATTATTGTTGTTACTCTTGACTTAAAAACCGTAGAAATTCCCTTTTTTGGGGACACCAAAGCTGCAGAGTCTCTGAAAAGCAAAGCCAAACAGTGGACACCTGATCACAGGCACAATGTGAGCAAAGGAGCAGGAAAAACATTTTTTTCATATATCAACATTAAAGGATGACTATAAAGCATGTCCTGTAATGACTTTCTCTCCCCCCGCCCATCCCAACAAAGAAATAGCCCTCGCTATGGTTAGGAAAACCCACTTTGATGCCTTAAAATGTAATTTACTTTTTTTATTCTGGATTTGTTCTTGTCCTCTTTGCATCTGAACCAGTATTTGGGAGGAATGTTTTTCTGTTTGTGCTTCCATGTTTCAGAGTAGACATCACAGCTAAGGGAGATGCAACTTGCAAAAAGTTCTGTTTTCCAAGAGCCAAAGAAAATGTATTTTCAAACTCTCACTAACACACATGCTCTGGCAACTTCAACACTCATTTTCTTCCCTTTTTGCCCCCAAAGGGCCCCTCCCCCTCCACCGTGCACTGTCCATGAACTATATGGTCTTGAAAGTGACCTGAGGCACATGTGTACATGGTAGCCCTGCCACCACATGGCAGAGGTGCCTGTTAAAACAGTGTTTACATATTACCCAGTTCCAAGGGCCTCTCTCAGTGGGACATGGCACCAAGTATGTCTGAAAGCTGGCCAGCACTGGGCTATTGTGACTGTCCACTAGGAGAAACAGAACTTCGGTGGAAAATGGTTATATCTGACCAGAGTAGAGAAGCACAGAAGCTACTTAGAAATGATGGGTTGGATTTCGTCATTGAAAAAAATAAATAAAGGCTTTATAGATGTCCTTTTTGCTTTGTTCACATACAAATGACCCATGTGTCCTTTAGATGGTTCAGGTCAGTCATTCTCTCTGAGTCCTAATAGTTTTTTCTGTTTTATAAATGACCAAATCAGTGTTTATCAGGGTTCTCAGGGGCTTTCTCTTTAATTGCCTCCTTCAGGATGTGCTTTGGAGGTCCCTTCCTCTTATTCCTAAATGACATTACTGAGCTCCTAATGCCCTCCCAGTGTGGAGTGTCTGTGCCTCTGCAGCTCTGTCCCTGCTGCAGTGTGGGCCCTCTCTGAGACCACACCTGCAGCTGCTGGGTGTTTTATTGGTTGGTGGCTGTGCTTCTCAAAAGGCTCCATCTGGATGTCATCTTTCCAGTTATGACACTGTGGTTCCTTAAAGGAGCCACCAGCAATGACATATCACGATTCATTTAGAAATAAAAACCTCCAGGTAACCAGCACAGCCAGAAACATTATCCTTTCTGTGTGGAGATCCCTGCAAGTTTGAACTTGTTCCTCCTATACATCAATATTTTTGCAGAGCTTTGAGGATTAAAATATTCTAGTAATAAACCAGAAGTGTTGGCACACACCTGTAATCCAAGCACTCTGGGAGGCTGAGGCAGGAGGATTGCAAGTTTGAGTCCAGCCTAAGCAACTGTGAGTCTATAAAGTAAAAAAAAAAAAAAAAAAGCTTGAGATTTAGCTCATTATAAAGGCTTTGGATTCAGTCCCAAACATCACACACACACACACACACACACACACACACACACACACACACTGCACTGTAGTAATAAAATAAGAATTGACTGAGAGCCAGGGATATAACTCAGTGGCACAGAGCCTGTCTGGCAAGTGTGAAACATGAAGTCCTGAGTTTGATTCCTGGTTAAAAAAAAGAAAAAAGAATTGACTGAGAACTCAATGGAATAGAACAGGAAGAACAGAGATGAACCAATGTGTACAGAATGTATCATTATGAATAAAAGGTGAGAGCATTTGAGAAGATTGATAATACTCATGAAAATTGGTTCTCACTCTATAATATATGCAATAGTAAATTCTAAATGGACTAAAGACTTACATGTAAAAAACTATAGTGGAAAACATTTAACAGGAAGTGTCTTTTTTGACCTGTGTGCAGGAAAGATTTCTTAAGCAAGATGCAAAGAGTGCAAACTGTAAAGGAAAAAATGATGTGTGACTAGAATAAAATAAAACCTCTGTACAACAGAAGACAAAGCTACAGAAGACACAACTGGGGAGAAGTAATAAGTGATGAAGGTGTGGTTTCCAGAATATATGAAGGATGACTACAAAGTGAAGAAGAAGTATGAGAAGGAGAAGAAGGAGGGGGAGAGAGAGGAGAAGGAGGAAATGAGGAGGAAAAAGAGGACAGGAAAAAGATGAAGAGGAAGAAAATGAGGAAGAAGAGGTGGAGGATGAAGAACTCTAAACAAACAAAGAAACAAGCAAGATGAGCAAAGACAATGAATCGATAATTCATCGACGAGGAAATCTACCTAGGAAACCAAGACATGGAAAAAATGCTTCCTCTCACTTGGAATAAACAAGTACAAATTAAAGCAACACAATATTGTTTCCCACCCTTCTGGAGGCAAAACTATGAAACCCTGACAAGGCTAAAAGTGGAAACAATGGACCAGAGGTCAAACTGTCAAATACTCTGAGCAGCTATAACAGGCTTTTGAGGAAGAGTGGGCAGTGCCACCCTCTTGGCATGACCAGGAAGGGCTCATCAGTATAGAAGCTCTCAGAACTCCATCCTTTAGGATCTTCATGGAGGTTCAATTACCTCGGCAGGATAAATTCAGGCACTGGTCATGGGTGATAAAGACAAGCACTCACTTCCCAACACATGGTGGCTCCTCTGGCAATCAGCCTCCATCTTGACTCTACCATGGGACTAAAGTTGAGACACAAAGCCAGGGATGGTTGAGAGGAGCATGTTATGAATAACACATAACCCTCCTCTCACCCACATTTCTTGGGACGTTCCAAGGGGTTTGGAAGGAACAAAAGAGCAACAAACAAATGTTTCTTGTTGTGCCATCTAACTGGTAGCCACCATGCTGATATTTAGTAATGATAATATAATGTTTGATTTCTAGTGATAAAGACCCGTCTCTGCAAAAGAAAGAAAGTCTTAGGCTGTGATGAAAGCTCCACAGTTACCAGGAGCCCTGTTCTCATGTCTTCTTGCTCTGTCATCCTACGCAAGTAGCTTCTATTGGCTGCATTGCCCCCTGTTTTAACACAGCCATTGAAGCCCCAGTTACAGACTTGTATTCTAACAAGGAGAAGAAAAAGGGAAAAGGGCAAAAAGGCAGGTCTCAGTCAGCCCTCTTTAAAAGTCTTTACTTGGCCAGTTGTAGTGGTGCACACTTGTAATCTCAGCACTCTTTGAGGCTGAGGCAGGAGGATCACAAGTTTGAGCCCAGTTTGGATCACTTAGTGACTTAGCAAGACTTTCTGTCAAAATACAAAAGAACAAACAAAGCAAAACAAAACAAAATGAAACAACAATAGACTGGGGCTGAGGATGTAGCTCAGTGCAAATGTCCTGTGCTTAATCCTCACTACCACCACCCAAAACATTTTTTTTCTCTTATATTCCGCTTATCTCATCATGACCAGAATATATACATGGCCATACTTGGGAGCAGGAAAAGGAGGGAAATGCAGTCTTTCCATGGGGCATGTTATTGCTTTGAATAAATGTGGGATCCTTTTACCAAGCAAAGCAGGATGCATTTAGGAAGCAACTGAAGTTTTCGCCACTTGGTTTAACCCTGTATCTTTAGGTGAATGGGTAAATAAATTGTAGTACATTTGTGTAAGTAAAGTACTATATAGTGGTTAAAATGAAAGACACAGAGCTACATGAATCTGTGGATAATCCTCAAAACAAAATCTCTTGCCTGCAAAGATGAGTTGCAGAATGATTCAAACTATAAGATACCATTTATATTAAGTTTAAAAGCCTGTTGTATCTTCATAGCTATATAAATACATACGTTGGAAAAGGAAGAAAAACATGAAGGAAAATGAAAAATACTAAGTGCAGGATAGTGATTATCTCTGGAAAGGGAGGCAAACAACATAATCAGAAATAATACAATAAAGTTTTGCTTCTACCTGTAATGCTTTATTTCTTCAAAAAGAAAGGCAAAATATCCAGAGGAAACCACAAAAATAGTAAGACTTGTTAAACTGTGAGTATGCAGTATTTAACCCCTCACTGTCTATATATTTTTGTGTGTTGGATATTTTTCATAGTATATGAATTAGAGAAAAAGAGATGACAATCAAAAAGATATTTAGTTTAATAAGGTGTAACTCACATAGAGAGATATCCCCTGTTTCAAGGGTACAGCTTGATGAATCTCTATAAAGCAGATACATTCAGAACATGGTATAAAATCCAGCCTTCCAGAAGTTTTCTTTCAATGACAGCCCTAGCAAAGAAAAAAAAAAATACTTGACTACTATTACCATCGTCTGTGTGTGATTATGGACTTCTATATGAAGGAATCTGGCAAAATCGTCTGGTATTTTTCTTTAATAGCTGACTTCATTTTTTAAACACTGTATCTAAGAGGTTCAGCCAGAGAAACCACACCTTCTGCTCAGTTTTGCAAATTTGTGTCTTCAATGCTAATCCAATGAGAAGACAGGACCGTATGTCTATCGTAGGAAAGAACTTCATCCCTAAACCCCAACTGCAGTCTTGCAAAGGAGGGGGAAGAAGGCCTGTTTTGGTTGGTTTTCGCTACCCACAGATGTTCAGGGAGCTAGTGTCCTGCCAACAGCTGTAGATGGATTTGACAGTGCTCCTAAATCCCCTCTTGGCCCTAAGTTTCCTGTTTCCTTCCCATGCCTAATGTCTGCTTCAAATAAGATAACAAACCAAGTGTCAGGAGCTTCAGGAGAAGCTCTGGAGAATGGTCTCATATCAGCTGCCAGACAGCTCACTGAGGGTGTTAACATAATTAAAGCTGAAAAGGGAGACATAGGTGCTATTTTTAGACATGCGCACAGAATTTGCTTATTTAAGGGGCCTTTATTCCCATCCCTAGACTACTGCTACACTCCTCCCCATTACACAGAACAAAATACCTTCTAATTTTATAGCATAGCTAATTTTAAAAATAATTTTAGGTTGATCTCACTTCCTCAAGGATTTGTAGTGGGGTGGCCCATTGTAGTTTTGTTTGTTTTTTGATGGACTTTGTGTTTTACAGCAGGTATATGTTCACAGCAAAATTGAGCAGAAGGCTCAGAGTTCCCTTCTACCCCTCTGCCCTACACAAGCATGGGTTGCCCCATTATCAGGATCCCTCACAGGAGTAGAAGGAGTCACAATCAAAAACCCACACTGACACATCATTATCACCCAGAATCCATAGTGCATCAGGTTTTACCTTCAGTGTTGTACATCACTTAGGTTTGGACAAATATATAATAACATGTATAGAAGACATCCATACAGTACCCTACAGAATGGTCTCACTGCACTAAAAAGTCCTTTGTGCTTCCAGCCAGTGGTGTTTTGTTGTGTTTTATTTTGTTGTGTTGTGATCTGTTAGTTTGATCTGTTGGCTGGTTTTTTTGCAGTATTAGAGATTGAACCCAGGACCTTTGCACTAAGCTACATTCCCACTGCTTTGTAAATTTTTTTTTTTTAGATAAAGTCTTCCTAAATGACTAATTTACCCAGGCTGAGCTGGGATTTGTAAACTGACCTCAGCCACCCAGGTACTGAGATTACAAGTGTGCACCACCACACCCAGATCCTATCACTATTTTCTCCCCATTTACTTCTTTGCATTTTTTTCCAACAATGTTCAAATTACTAAACAGAGTGCCAGCATATGTTATGACAAAAGGCAAGGGCTACAGACTTGTGTAATATCTCTGCTGGACTGTGAGCAGGAAGCTCCCTGCAAGTTTTCTGATGTGATCTGTTCCCAGTATCTCTAGTGTTGGTGGGTTATGCTCCATCTACTTACTCAGCATGGGTGAGATCCACAAGGTGAGCCATTGTCCCCGGACAGCCATCATACCCAGCTTCCTGCTCCCATCAACTACTCACAGCTCGATAGAATCTGTTGTGCAATTAATTGACCGGTAACAGTCTGATCCAAGTTACAAAAATAATGGAGGCTGGTAGGAAACACATATGTGCACACACCACACAGAACACAGCAGAATCCCATTTGAAATGATTCATCTTTCACTTCCACGTGGCCACATGGCTTTATCTGTAGCCCTGTGAGTGTCCTCGTTGCCAGTGAGGCTAATCAGAGGTTTGCCTGCTCCTGATGACTTTCCTGGAAAGACAGGTCATGAAAGATGACAGTCTGAATTTGACTGCTAGTTTCATTTGCTTACATATTGAGATCATATTCCCAATTTAGCTAAGAAGCATGGCCATGGTGGGGAAATTTTGGCACTAATTATCCAAATAACACAAGGCACCCAGAAGCTCAAAGATGCTCTGGGAAAAAAGGCAATTAACAGTTGTACCAGACTTGTGATGCTGATAGGGGTGAGGGGCAATGTTTGTTGTGTTAGTGAAGCCAACTCATTATCTGTGCAAGGGAGATACAGTACTGAGCTTATTTCAACCAAGAAGCAAAAATGCAGTCGAGTTCATTTCCCATTCTGTTTAACCTGAACTGCACTCAAAGATAGCATCTATTTGCTTGTGATTCCCCTTTGACTTCAGAAGCCAGAAAGAATCATGACTCGAGGATGGTAGCATGGAGGAATAGCACAGGGCTGATGAGATGCCAGCTGAATTATGGAGACTCCATCCAGGAAAGGGGGAGTCAGTGTGCTTGAGGATTCAGCCAAGGAGAACAGTGGAAACCAATAAATTATTTTGGCTGCTGAGAATAAGGACCTGTTGGTGGAAAAGGCTCAGAATGGAGTGCCTGAAGAAAGAAGGGAAGGGAGTGTTGAGTCGGATTTTGATTTGGTGCCAGCATCTCTAAAATTGTAAGAGACAGCTGGTGTGGTTGCCACTGCTCTAGTCCTCTGTCTGTGGCTCCCTGGGGCCACACAATGCTGTCCAGCTTTCATCTCTGCTACCTGGAGTTAGGAGAGAAAAGCTTCTTGTTAAATCCTGAGTGCATTGTACATGTATCAAATCTCAGATCTGTGAATGTGTACTGCACCAGGGGTTAGCAGACAACAAAATGCCACTAAGAGCAAAAGAGAAAAAAGCAAAACAAAACCCAAACCCCAACCCACTGAAGCACATGGGCATTTTCACAGTTGTCTAAGCCAAAGACCTTGGACTTCCAATCTTGTGGAAATCACTTCTAATTAATACCTTTTACACCCTACTGAAAGGAAAACACTTTACAATTAAGTCAGGCAAGCCTAGAAAATCATTCTAACACCTTCTATGTATGTTTTGAAAGATGCCCTCACATTTCATGATCCGTTTATTTTACAAGATGGGTAAACTGCAGACAATTATGGTGATAATATGGCTGAGGTGTTTGGTTTTTATCTCTTTGCAGTAAATTGTGATTGTTCAAGCCTTCTCAGTAATAGTTTCCATCACTCTCTCCATTCCTTCCTATCACCTCGAAATAAATACAACTTTTTCTTAAAAAAAAGAACGTTAGTTTACTATAATTATATCACACATTCAACAAGCAATATAATTAAATAATTTCTTGGTAGGCATGATTCAATTAAATTAATTACACTATCACAGACATTCCATGGTATGTGCCTTCGAAAATGTAATACTGGCATATTAGCTCTGTTGTGTGTCATTTTTCTCCATATAGGCAAAGAGTACTATGTGGATAATTGAGCAGGCAATTTTGCTTTTGAAAGATGTCATCAAAGGACATAGGGATTTAATTTCAGACATTTTATTAGAAGACGGCGCATTCCACATGTAATTCTCAGTGCAAGATCGGCACCTGATGTGCTTCAGAGGTTCATGAGCAGCTGTCAGGAAGATCCAAAGACACAACCAGGCTCTGGGGACATTTCACCCATAGAGAGAGGGCATCTTTGCATCTTAAACTCATTCACTTGATTGCCTGTTCCTTTCAAAATGTCCTCAGGCCTCCTTGGCTGGACGCATGTTAGGACTTCTGAAGAGGGTCACCTGGCAGGCTGTTAGTTGAGGTCTAAAAGGATTAAGGCTTGAAGGTGACATTTGTGTTAGCTTAATCTCCCTAAAAAAACTCTAACTGGTTGAAGATAATATCCTTGTATCTTTTGCCTGTTGTTTTTTCCTGGGGGTGCTCTCAAAATGTTTTTCAAGAAAACAGACAATTTATTAGTGTGATTTAAGGATTCATTCCCAAATTCTCACCTCTGAAGAGCTTAGCAGGAAAATATGATAATGTGCAGAAAGACTTCCTTCACAGTGACATGAGTGGCCTCTCATTAATGAGGTTAGGGAAATGTGGAAATAAACTGCCATTTGAGGAAAGTAAAATGAAATAGACTGTCTTCTGTTATTGCCGCCTAAATTTTGAGCTCATGGAGCATGACCACATCCAAAGCTATCCCTTAAGACCCGCTGACATGTGAAACGAAGAGATCTGGGGTTTGACTTTTTCTAAAGCCCTTCTTCCTTCTCAATACCTACAACTGTCACATGGAGTCTGAAGAGGGTGACACCTCTAAATGATGGTTGCTACGAATAATAATGACAACCCGACTCTGGCCATAGAACTCAATACTTTACAAAACAAATTTGTAAATATTGGCTCATTTGTTTGTGAGCTCAAGATCTCTAGCACTTAGCTGTGCTAGCAGGTGAGTGGGGCATATATTGGGTTTGATTTAGTCTTTTAGAATCATAATAGGAATCAAAGCAAAAGGAGACCTAATCATTCTGCTTTGTAGAACTTTCTCTGCCCATCTTCCTCCCTCTCCACTAACTCGAGATCTGGATCTCTGCAGACTTCCTGGTCAGGCTTCATTTGGGTGTGATTCTTTTTGGCTGAGGTGCTTTCCATTGCAGTTCAGAAGGTCCCATTAAGACGCCAAGAGGTAATCACTTCCTGCTTCTCTTGGGACCATTCATTCTGAAATGTGATCTGCTCTATTCTTCTTCGATCCTTATTACTGATGGAGAAGCAGATTTATACTACAGCCAGCACAGCTGTTCTGTGACTCATGGGAATATCATATTTAGCATGTATTCCCCAGTGAAATGTATTTATTTAGATGACACATAATACTGTTTAAAAGCCAAGTCTGCTTTGCTCTTAAACTCATCCTTGTGGAAGAAAACAGAGGAGAGAAAAAGGCAGAATGAGCTCATTTGGGAGAGCCAGCTGGTCAGAGAGTTCTTTTGGGCCATTTGTACAATGAGATTTCACTGGAAATGGAAATGGCAGAGAAATCAGCTCTGGGTTCTGAACTATGGGACACAAGAAATAGGAAGTAGCCTTATAAGCAGCTCATCCTAAGCATTTGCGACTCACAAATATTGCCATTGGACATGTGGGACCACTGGTAGCACACAGCACTCTGGAGTGAAAAATACAGTCCTCGACCACTTGAGTTGATGGATCATCTTGGGAATTGATAGCAGCATTATGGCTTTTATCTCTATGTAGGTCTCCTCTAGAAGGTAAAAAGGCCATTATCCCTAAACTAGCCAGATGGCTCACTCAAATGATAGCAGGCATCCCCCTCTTGACTTGCCTCTATGAATTTATCTGCTTCTAGGCTCGGTATCACAAGGCCTCATTGAGCTAGGGCTCCGAACATCCATCCAAATATAAGGAATTAGGGCAGAATGTCCTAATGAAGTTAATGTGTAAGAGTTGAGCAACCTTCCTATTTTGTTTTTAGTTTTCTCCTTGGTAATGTCTGGACCTGGTGACTAGGATGGCAGCACGCTCAGGGGCAGTCAATCTCCAGAAACACCCATTTTACGACATGCATTCCTTTGAGCTTGCTCACATTCAGTCTCATCTTCCTCCTTCCCACCACTTGCACAGTCTTAAGATCTTTCTGCTTTCCTGTCAATTTCCCCTCCCTGTCCTTTCATCTACAAACCTGGAGCTTCCTCCAATCCCCCCCAGCCCCACCTTCTCCAGCTCTATAAAAGAATATTAAATAAAACTGGGGCTTTCATGAGTTTTGCTCTCTGTGCTTCTCTATAGAAAAAAGGCTCTGTCTCTATATTTTTGGTATTTGTTCCCTGATTTCTAACCCTTAGTTTCCCCACTGTCATGCCATCACCAGATATCTACAAGAAATGGATGCATAAATCAAGATCAGAAAAGGTGCTCAATAGATGACTATGAATAACAACAAGGAACCCAGTTATTGGTGCAACACAGGAAGCAGCCTTTCCCTGGTTGGGTTACATTTCAGTCTTCACAGAATTGGGTGCAGATATAGCCTATAAAAGGCCTAGCAGTTACAGGCCACCCTTCGTCTTCCCTTTTCAACCCACTTCCAATGCAGAGTCCTGGCCTCTGGTTCCTTATTTTCTATATAGTCAAAGTCAGGAAAACTGTCCTTTTTTAATCTAGAGAGCTATGGAGACTGTCACAGATTTTTGTGGCTGTATTGGTGATGATGATGATGATTGTGACGATGTTAATGATGTTAGTGATGAAGGTGATAAAGATGATGATTGTAGTGGTGGTGGTGATGATGGTGATGGTTGATTTTGGTGATGATGGTGATAATGGTGTTGGTGATGATAGTGATGTTGTTGATGATGGTAACAGTGGTGATAGTGATGATGATGATGTTGATAGTGGAGTAATGATAATGATTATTTTGGCAGTGATGAAATTGATGATGATGATGTTGATAGTGATGATGGTAGTGACAATGGTGATAGTGATGATGGCGATAATGATAATGATGATAATGGTGATGATAGTGACAATGGTGATAGTGATGATGATCATGTTGATGATGGTAGTAATGGTAATGATGTTGGTGATGATGGTTATATTGGCAGTGATGAGATCAATGCTGCTGCTGTTGCTGGTAGTAGTGATGGCAATGTAGGTTACAGTGCTTTTCAAGGTGATGATAATAGTGGTGGTGCTGATGATGAGGAAGATGGAGATGACGGTGACAGTGACATTGATGATAGAGGTACTGATGACAGCAGTGGTCAATAATGCAAGGCACAATTCTTAGTGGTTTTCCTATATTAACTCATTTAAGCCTGAGATAATCCTTATAAATCAGATATGATTATAATGGCCAGCTCAATTTTATGAATGAGGAAATTGAGACACAAAATTGCTTGGTATCTTGGTGAGGGTGACACAACAGAACCAGGATTAAGACCTAGATAGTCAACCCACAGAGCTTATGCTGTCAATCTCAGAAGTGGTAAATCTAGAAACAAATGATCATTATGTTAAATGATGCCCACAAGTAACAAGGTGGGACAGAAGGTGAGCAAATGAACTCCCACACTGCCATACTTTTTTTTTTATAAGGAACTCATGAAGAAATAGAATAACAGTTTGGAGAAAACAAGTAAGGGGGCCTGGTGCTGTATTTTCTGACCTTCTCATAAGCCCTCCACTGTTGCCTCAAAAGTTCTGCTCCAAAACCTCTAGGGCTCTGCAGGATCTAACCGGAAATCTTATTAGTCCCAGATGTAGCAGATACTACCAGCCACTATTCATTACCTACCTGATACCTTCGGGGTACTTTGTATGCCAGTTTTAATCCCAAAACTACCTTTTGAGTAAGGTGTTATTATCCCGTCTTATTGGAGAGGAAATTGAGGCTCATGCAAATTTTGCAACCAGCCCAAGATCATATAGTCTAAGTTGGTGGCAAAGTTGGGACTGGAGCCAATACAGTGTGACTCAGAAAACCTACCCTTTTCTAGATAGATCAGCTGCTTGCTGTACATTACCCCCATGGAAATTAGACCCATTGGTTTCTCTTTGTGTGCACACTGACTCACCCTTTCAAGCCTCAGAGGATTCTGGCTAAGCCATCAAGTATGATTTCTCTGGGCAGCACCTGTGTGGCCTCTCTTTCTCCCACACCCAATTCGTTTCCCACCCTGTGGGTTATTTTTAAGTCCACAGGCTTTTCTTTATTTTGACTGCCACCAGCTTGATCCAGATGGAGGCTGAGAGCTGACTCATCTATGCTTTAAGTCCCCAGGCCCTGCTGAGGTGCTCTTATGACCAGGGTCACATTTGTGAGGCGACATCCTCTCCAACACAGCAACCATTTGTGCTGACAGGTCCCACACTCCTGCCAACCAACCATCCCCATTTCATCCATGAGGTCCTGTGGCTTTCTCAGGTGGATGCCATCTGCTTACAGTGATTTATCTGCACTTCTTTCCTCCCAATCTGGCTTAGAACCTTCTGGTATTGACTATAGTTTGATCTAGTATTTGTCTGCTGTAGTAGTTATTCAAATTGCTCTGTAGACCAAGGCTACAAGGAAGTTCATGCAATCTATTAACTGTTTTCTTTTTTTATCCTTTCCCTATAGGGAGCATTTATTAGTCATACTTCCCTTTCAAAGATGGAAAGTCAATTGTGCTGGCAGACTATGCTCTCCTAGTAGGATAATGACCTTGTGCTGTGTTCAGGAGTTGTATTGCTTTGTGACTGAGAGTATCAAATTTACAGGCAGACTAGTCTGAACCAAAGCCCTGGTTCTGCCACCTCCTACTTGTAGAACTTGTCTGGCCAGTATCTTGCTCTCTCCCTTTGGGGAAAAGCTCTTCCTACACCCTGTCAGGGCGGTCCTGCTGGAGAGTACCAGCCACAGTACACAGTCTGCTTGGCCACAGCAATTGACCCAGCTGTGGGTCAACCAGTAGCCTTACTTGAAGTTTTTCTAAGTGAAGTCCTTGGGGGGAATCCTTTTTTACTCTTCTGGATAATCATGACCCTTTATCTCACTTCTCCCATACAGGAGGCATGTTTGAAGTAGGTTAGAATGATGTCAGTATACACAGGGCATGAAAATCAAGAAGCAGAGAGAAAAAGAGATGTAGAGAATGGTAGGAGAGTTGGCATCCCTAGAAAGCAAGTTCTGTGGTCTCTGGCACTTGCCTCTCCAGTTACATGAGCCAATAAACACTTCCTTGTCTGCTTGAGCAAGTGTGAGTTAGGGTCATGTTGATTGTAATCAGAGCCCAGGCCAATGCATCCCCCAGCTGAGTTCCCTGCTAAGTCTCTGGAAGTCTTTTTTCCTTAATCTCATGGAAAGTTCTCTTCTCCTGTGACTGGTTCAGTGTCTTGTAAACTACAGAGCAAAGACTTGGCAGCCCAGTTATGTCTGGCTAGGCCTCAGAAGATACACTCCTATCTGGAAAACATTTTGTTTCTTTTAGTGATTCAAATTATTTAAAAGAATTCTCACATTCTGAGTCTCACAGAGTATTATCAGCCACCCTTTGAGACAGAGTCTGTTTATACAATCTTCAGCCTACTATGTGCCAGTGTCTGTGGTTGGCACTGGGCACACACTGGTAAGATGGGGCTCTCACCTTCAGGAGTTCATAGCCCTGAGGGGAAACAAACACATGAGTGAGTACATTGCACATCTCAGATGGTAGTGAGTCCAGCAAAGAACCAATGGTGAGCAGAGATGGGGTGAATTGTAGACCAGGTGGCCACAGGAGATCCTTTCTAAACAGGCAGTCCTCTTCTCACCCTTCATGGGCATGGCCCTCTCTCCAAGGCTTGGAATCTGTGGTCTGTGAAGTATGTGCCAAGTTTTCACTTCATGTCTTTTGCAGTGAGTTTTCCCATTCTAAATAAACACTGTTTCTGATTTTATTGATATTTTTTTTTCCTCTTAAAGAGGACCCTCCTCTTTAAGACCAAATAGGCCTCCATCTTATAAGAACCAGGGCAGGGTTCTGCACTGGGTTCCTATTAGCCCATTTTAAAATGAGAAACTGAATCTCGAAGAGGTCAAAGTAAATTAATAAAAGAGTTGGATGTGGTGGCTCATGCCTATAATCCCAGCATTCTAGGAAGCTCAGGCAAGCTGATCACAAGATCAGGCCCAGCCTAGACAACTTGGTGAAACCCTGTTTGAGAAAAAAATTTAAAATGGGCTGGGGATGTAGCTTAGAGTTAAGGACCTGGGTTTAATCACCAGTTCTACCAAAGAATAAGGCAAATTGAAATGGTGATGAGGCAGTGTGTAACCAATAAACTTTCTTAAGATAATCCTCTTGCTTTTGTAGTTTTTCACTCTTTTTGATGTCATATTCACAGTTTTTTAAAGCTTACCTTTGGCTATATTGTACTTGGAAACAGTAACTTGATAAAATAATCATGGGTGTGCGGTTTCCCCCTGGGATATGAAACTTGCTCTGTGCTTAGAAGGTGACCTTATTTGTTGGGAACACTGCATTTGTAGTGAGACAACTAAATTTGAAGCCTGGCTCTACCACTAACTAACTGTGTGAACCTGAGTTAACCATGGTCCTTCTCTGAGCCTTATCAGTAAAATGTGGACAGTATCTCAATACTTATTTTATAGACTGGTTATAAAGATTGAGTGAAATACTTCCTGTATTTACATTCTTGGGATTCTCTAGCCCATCCTATCCCTGGGAGCATCTAGATATTTCACTGCTATTTACATCATCTCTGTCCAAGCAGGCCTCCTCCATCCACCTACCTGTCGCTCTACTTTTATTTAAATATTGCTTAGAATTCCATCTTATCAATTGATCCCTTGCTACCAGGTCTCTAAGACACTAGCTATGTCAAGATCTTCATTTATAGCTTTAGCAAGACCCTATCTCAAAAGAAAATTAAAAAAAATATAAAATAAAAAGAGCTAGATAGGTACTTCAGCTCAGTGCAGAGGCCTGAGTTAAATCCACAGTGACATACACACACACACACACATACACACACACAAAACTCTCCATTTATTGCCTAGAGTCCATATGAGCTCATATTTTTTAGGTTACTGGGAAGGATAGATAATCTGGCTTTGTTTATCCGTTCGCTCTCTGCCCACCTAATGCCTCATTTGATGGGTCAGAGTCTGTCTATTCCAATTATATGTTTAAGAAGGTTACAAGGCTTTCTGCTGGCCTCTATAACAAAGCATCATCAATCTTTATCACATACTTAACCCACACTTCCTGGCTTTCTCCCATTTTATTCTAAGTTTAGAAAATCTACTGTAATAAATGGTGGGTCTTTTTAAACTCTTGTAATACCACCTATTAATTGAGCTGCGATATGAGAAGAATCATTTATATTATAATTCATTGTTCTTCTAAGCTGTAAATTTTTTGAAGACAGAGTCTTATTTTGTCTTTTTCTCTGACCCTTACAGTGTGTCTGATACATAGTAGGAATGCAATAAATGTTCATTGGGTAAAAGAAACATCTCTATTGCTATAACCCTAACCCTCCACTAATTGGACTATCATTCAGAAGGAATGAGCCATTCCCACTGAGACATCAGATGGTTAACAACTCATAAAGACCTCTCTGGCCTCTATGCCTTCAATGTCATTGTTAAGCAAAGAAAAGTTGTCAGGAGCCATTTCTTGCTCAGGGCATCAGAAAGAAAAGGGGACACATTCGAAGCAGCATGTGTTTCTTGAGCTAACTCCTGGTCAAGCCCTTTTGCTTTCATTCAGCAGCCTTCACTGGGAGCCATGAAGTCAGGCTCTGTGCCATGGGTAAAAGATGAAGAACCCCAGTTACCTTTAAGGAAATCCCAGCATCTTCAGGGAGGATGATACAAGTATACAAGTGACAATGAGGCAGAGCAGAACAAAATAAGTGCTGCAAGAAAAAAGGTGAAAACATTTCCCAAGGTTCCACTTCCAAAACGGTTTGGAAAGCTCTTAGGTTAAGAAATCTGCTATGTACAATAATACAATAATTGTAGAAGTTACAATCACAAAACATTTTGACAAGATGTAGATCCTTAAAAGGTACTTCTCATTCCCCAGAGGAAACCAACACTTGTTTTCCTTTGTAAACTAAGAAAGAAAATGACCCAGCCCACATCCCACAGCAGGTGGTGGGTCAGCTAGGACCCCCCAACTTCTGCTTCCCTACTGGGTAACCCTGTCAGTAGGAAAAGGTGAGAGGCACTGATTCTCAGTACTGGTTGACCATCAGACTTTCCAGCTCCCTCCAAATTCTGACTCAAATGGCCAATGATTTTGCTGCTTCTAAACACTAGAAGGAAATGAAATGAGAACTCCTGGGTTTTCATGTGTCTTATTCTGTAATTTTTGAAGACTTCACATCTGGGAGTTTTGCTGACCCTGGAAGAACTTTCCCCAAACCCTATATTTAGAGCCTAGAAATGGTGTTATCATTGAGACATTGTGTCAACTTGAGAAGTTTAGAAGTTTAACTAAGCCTCTCAGCAGAGAGCTAGGGTCCTTTCTTTGTAAACATCATCAGTTTGTGCAAGAGGAGGACATGGAGATTTTGTAATTGCTACAAACACCCTGTGAGGGTGGCCTGCTTACAATATAAGGGAAGAGAAGAGGTTTACTCTCCTCTCTCCTTTTGCTCTGGCTGCTTTTGCTGTCTTCTGTTGCCTTAACTATTACTCTGTGCCAGGCCACCCTGCCTTGGTGCAAGCTGATAACAGACTGAAACCTCCACAAACTGTGAGCTAAATAAACCTTGTTTTCCTTAACTTTGGGTGCTAGGTATTTAATAGAGAAAAGTAACCAAGAAAAATGGAAAACGTTTTGGTCAAGTGTATGCTTTTCATATTCAAACCAGCAATGAAGAGCCCAAATCCCCAATAGCCTTTCTACAGATGTCTCACACTCTGGGCCACCATTCACTTGCCTAATCCTCCAGGGCCAGAAATGGATGACTAGGCACAGCCATACACTGCAGTGCTGACTGAAATTATTCAAATCAGTCAGTCCTAAACCTACCCATGCTGCCTCTCTTGTCCCTTTACAACAGTAAGGACTCTTGCCCATGTTCTCTTCTTCCTCTCTCTGCCTTCTAAGAATTAAGTATAACAAACTATTTCTTTTTCGTGGCACTTATTATAGCAGATTTTGTGGCCAATCTGCTATTGGCCTTGGCATACCTATTATAAAGCCTATATCATAAAATGCACACTCATGCATATTTGGGATTGAACCCAGGATTTTCACACTGAGCCCTTTTTTTAAAAAAATTAATTTGAGACATGATCTTGCTAAGTCACTAGGTTGCCCAGGTAGGGCTCAAACCTGTGGTTTAAACTTGCAATCCTCCTATCCCAGCTTTCCAGAGTTCTGGGATTACCATACCTGCAAACACGCCTGTAGTTTAAAGAATGGATTTGGGCAGCACTAGCTTGTCTCATAATTTAAAAAAATAAAAAAGGTTGGGGATGTAGGTCAGTGCAAAGGTCATGGGTTCAACCACCAGACACCCGCCCCCCCACCACACACACACCCAAATGAAGTTGGAGGGTTGTAAGAATGGGCTCTGCAGATCCCTAGGATTTGGAATCACAACATTGATGTGCCTTTTCTTCCTCTTCCCTTGAAACAGCTGACCTTCCCTATTATCTTGTGGCCTTTAAACCACTTATGGGAGGGCTGGGGATTTAGCTCAGTGGCATAAGCACCTGCCTGGCAAGCACAAGATTGTGAGTTTGATTCCCGGTACCAAAAAAAAAAAAAAAAAAATTAAACAAACAACAACAAAAACACCTATGGTATCATGGTACTCACTTTTTGAAAACATCACCATGACTCCCTAGTGTTAGGTTCTCTGCATGACCCAGAAGTTACCTTCCCCATGGGCTTATAGAACTCACCCTTGCTTAGACTACTCAGCTACTGTGGTCTCTTTGCTGCTCTAGAACTTCCCAGGCAGTTTCCTTCTTAGAGCTGTTTCCTTTGTCTGGAATATTTTCCCCACTAATCTCCCTGGCTCAAAGGCTTTGCTTTGCTCAAAGGTTACCTTTTAGTGGGGACAACCCATCTCTTATGTCCCATCACACTTGTCACCTGTGAATGTGCAATATGATTTATTTTACATATTACTCAGTCTCTCTTGCTCTCTTCCTTCCCTGCAACCACTTGTCAGCTCCAGAGATGGGAGCTTTGGTCCCTTGATAGTTCCAAGGACCTAGCAAAATACATGAGGCAGGGTGGGCATTACAATAAATACTGACTGAATGAATACATTTCCACACGACAGTTTGTAAAACAAAAGTTCCTCTCTATTAAAAGAGAATTTATAGAAGTGCGCCTAAGTCTCTTTGGTTCTCTTCACACTGAGGATGCTGTGTGCCTTTATGTTGTCCGTGGTGAGGGTAAAGGTCTATGGTAAAATTGTACCTCTCAGGGAGGTCATGCAGCAAGAACCTTGCAGCCCACTGAATGTCATTTCTGCCCTGGGCAAGATGCTGACTCAGAATAAATAATACAGTCATCCAACCTCAAAGGAAAAGAAAAATTCTGGGAGAAAAGCATTATTATTTGGTAGGGGAAATCAGGCCCAATGACAGCTCTTTTAGGGAGTAAACTAGTCCATGGTCAAGAGGAAACACAGGGAAATCATATGTCAGATGTACAAAGAGCCCTTGGCAAGGTTCTATATCAAAATCTGTTTTTAAATCTTTAGTTAGCATAGCATGGGGTGGGCATTGTGGGCTGATCAAATGCATAAGAAAATGACATGGAAACAGGAAGGAGAAAGATGAATGGCATCAGCTGTGAAGAGCCCTGGAAACGGTCTCAGATGATTGTTTTATAAATGGTCTGGAAGGAAAGTGCTCAGTGGAGTCAGTAATGCAATATGTGACTGTGGATCTTCCTGGGAGGTGAAACACCAGGTCAGTGGAGTCAGAGGTCTTTAGGAAGGCAGCAAATGAGCTGCACTGGGCAGACTGGAGAAGCTTGGTGGGGGGGATAACTTGGAAGAGTTGGCCACGATCCAAGGCTGGAGGAGGTGCTGTGTAAGACTGTGGAGTGCCTCAGCCAAATGAGGATGCAATGTCTTACCTAACTGGGGAGGGCTCTAGCCACCACACTGATTTTTGAAATGCCTTGTCCATACCCTGCATCCTTATACTACAGATTCCTCTCAACCCTTCCTGTTTCCTTTTGTGACTCTGTGCTTTTGAATATCATCCTGCCCTTCACTGTGAGTGCCACAATCACATGAATTCCCAACACAGAGGCCTCCTCTATGAGACCTTCCTCAGCCATGTGCCCATCCGGATTGCTTAGCATTAGTCATGCCAACTCTCTGCTCAGACCTCAGGGGAAGGCATGTTTATGTGATCTGTTCAATGTTTGTATCATGCACTCAAAAGCAAAAGATGTGTCTTATAGAAGAGGGGCTCAGTAATCATTGCATTAATGGGATGTATGCATGGAAAGCAGATTAGTTCTGTGTACATCAAGACAGACCCACAGAGAAGGCAAAGGTCCTGAATCATCCATGAGGACCATAGGGGAGGGAGAAAGCTCTTTCGTGTGAAAAGAAAATAGCAAAAAATATAAGTTCCATGCTGCAATTCTTAAAAGGAACAGAGGAGGTGAATAGGCCACAGAATCCTGGAGAGGAGACAGCTTTGATGTCTAAGAAATGCTTTAAATGTCTTTCAAATCAATGAAAGCTGCTTGGAATCTTTCTGAGTATGAAACTGGGCATTTTCTTTTAATCAATTTTGTTTTGGTGAAGACTACATATAATTAAATGTGCCTGTTGAGTGTATAGTTCCTTGGGTTTTGACAAATGCATGCACGAGGAAGCCATCATCATGATCTAGATTTAGACCATGTCTGTCATCCCCTGGTGTCCCCCTTCTCTGGCAACCACTGATGTGCTATCACTAGAGATTAATTAGCCTATTGCTATAATTTGGCTCTTAAGTGTCCCTCAAGGTCCATGTGATAAAGCCTTAGTGGACTCCAGAGAGTGATCCTTAGGTCATCCAGCAAGAGACTCATCTTCTCTTGTTTCCCATTCATGAGATGTGTGGTTTTGCTCTGCCACTTACTCCCACCATCATGTGCTGCCTCACCACAGGCCACAAAGCCACAGGTCCATTTAAGCATGGATGGGAATCTCCTCCAAAACTGTGAGCCAAAATAAACCTCTTATCTTTATAAGTTGGTTATCTCAGGTGTTTGTTACAGAGATGGAAAATGATCATTCAGTGTCTGTCTTTCCCCTTCAGAATTCAATTTTTCAGATTCATTCCTGTTGTGTACCCCAAACAGTTCATTTTTCATTCTTACATAATATTTCATAGTGGAACTATTATGCAGTTTATTAATTTATCTACTGAGAAAATTTTGATTCTAATTGGATTTATTATGAATAAAACTGGCACACAAATTTGTGCACAAGCCCTTTTGTATAATGGATAATGTTGACAAGAGACAAAATCTCAGATTGGATGAGAAAGATAAGAGGTATCACAGCTTGCTGAGTCTGCTGACTGTTGGTCTCCTTTATTGGTCACAACTCTGAAAACTAGCAGGCTAACCTTCATTTGCTTATTATCTCTCAAGGCAGCCTTTTTGTGGCATGCTTCAGTTGCTAGAAAGTTCTCCCTAAAACAAACTGCAAATGACTATTGTACAGGGCCCACCTACTTATCCTTCAGTGTAGTTTAATAACATGCACACAGTAGGATGTTTAAGATCAGCTCCCAAGCTCTCCTCCAGCCTTCCCCAGTTGGGGCTACATTTCTTTGTTTTCCTGGCCAGCTTTCTAGAAGCTTGCTTCAGAACATGCCCAGTGCCTCTTTAAGTTCCTTGCCAGGATCAGGACATGTGGCTCCAGAGACAGCCAGTCCAGCCCAGTACTGGCCAGTGAACCTTGCACTCACACACAATGGTCACCCAGCATTTACAGAGAATGACCTCTGCCAGCACTCACTGAGGTCACACAGGCAGTGAGGCAGCAGCCTCAGGGCTCATCTCGCGTGCTGCTACCAAACCCTATCCCCCATCCTGAGCCTCACACAGTGGGCACCATTTATGGAAATGGTACAGGCTTGAAAATACAAATAACTTCAAAAATGATTCAGGCAACTTCATGGTTGAGAGATCCATAATGGCTTATTACGACAAACCAGGATGTTCTGCTGTACATTTATTTCTTGCTTTTCCAGCTGACATCAGGATAAATAACTATGCTGGATTAGATGGTTTCTGAGGCCTCTTTCAGCTCTAAAATTGTGTGATTCTTTGTCCTTCCAGCAAAGGACAATACTTTGGTGCCATTGTCAGCTTAAGAATGAAGTCAATTGGGCCGGAAGCTGTCTCAGTTATTGTTCTTTGAGAGAAGGAAGAGGAAAGAGACAGGAAGGAGGGGAGGAACAGGTGGCATTCCTAAAAATTGCAAGCATTATTCGGCAAGAGTGGGAAAACATCTGCTCAGAATCATCTGGGGGAAGATAGTTATTAGCACTCCCTCCCCATGCATCCAAATTTATTATTTATTATAAAATAAAATAATTCTTAGAGGCTAAAGGCATTTTAAAAGGAAAAACCCCACTCTCTTAGTTACTTCTTCCTCATTGGGATAGAATATTTGATATCCCCAACTTAAAAGAGGAGAAGTTTATTTTGGCTCATGTTTTTGAAGTTTCAGTCCTTGCATGGTTAACCAGCTCCAAGGCAGTACAGCATGGTGGAGGGGTGTGGTGGAGGAAAGCTGATCATGGCATGACAGATAGGAAGCAGAGAGAGAGAGAGAGAGAGAGAGAGAGAGAGAGAGACAGACAGACAGACAGACAAAAAGAAAGAGACAGAAACAAAGACAAAGACAAAGACAAAGTAAATGAGAGACAGAGACAGACAGAAAAGTGGATAAGAGAGAGAGGGAGAGAAAAAGGGAGTGGGGGAGAGGGAGGGAGGGAAGGGAGACAGAGAGAGAGATTAAAGGGAGGGGCAGAGTAAAAAGCTACTGTACACCCTTCTAAGCCACATCCACAGTGACCTGCCTCCTCCAATGGGGATCTACCTCCAAAAAAAATCACATTTATCTATAAACTCATTAGTGGACTGATCCATAGAGGAGCATGACATTTCCATGATCCAATCATGTCCCTCAGACCTCATCTATGAGTGTACAAGGTTTTAGGGGGATCTAGATGTAAACCATAACAGTACCCTAAAATTCTATACTGGAAATTTGGGTACATCTCTTCCCTCCCTTCCTCCCTTCTTTCTATCCTTTCTTCCATCCATCCATCCACCTACACACTCATCCACCCATCCATCCATTTTTTCCTTCAATATACAACCATGTATTCCAAACTTTGTAAGAGAAAAGTGGCCTAAACAATCTTTTCCACTTGGGCTATCTTGATCATTTTCCCATGCTACTAAATATTCTTTGAAAATATAAATTTAAGTATTTCACTGTGTCCATGAAGCAGATAAAGCACAGTGTATAACAATTCCTACTCTTAGACATTTTGGTTGCCTCTAATTGTTTCCTCTTATCATAATTATGCAGAGATAACCATTGTTATACACATGGATCTTTATATTTTCAGCTATTTTACTGAAGTGTAATTTATTTACTTTTAGTATTTACTGAAGTATAATTTTGAGCCAAAGAATATGAACTTTTCATGCACATATATATCTCCAAATTATAGTCCCCAGGTGACTCTACAGTCGCATATGTCTTCCAGCTAGTAACTTTTCAGAATGATGGAGTAGATCTACTCTCAGCTTCACTTCCTAACTGACTATAATACAGTAGAATAAAAGGTAAAATCCATACACAAAACCCTATATTTCTCTCCAAGGATCGTAGGCCCCATAAAGGAGGGAAAAAACATGAATGGTTAGAAAGCAAACTGAAAGTAAATGGCTATAGTTGAAAAACCCACATAATTAAAGTCCCTGTTCAGACCAATATGCAGAGAAGCACAGGTATGTAAGAAAACATCCCTTGGGCAAGAATGGCAGGCCCTGTACCTTACTGCATGGCCATTCTCAGAGATTGTGTCCACATGGCTTCAGGAACCTAATCACTCACTGGATTAATCGGCCACAATTTCTGTAGCAAAACAGCACAGAAGGAGCAGTCTGAACAGCAGACATTTATTGTCACTCAGTTCTGGAGGCTGCAAGTCCAAGACAGGCATAGGCAGGCTGTTTTTTCCCAAGGCCTCTCTCCATGGTTTATAGATGCTGTCTTCTCCCTGTGTCTTTTCATGGTCTTCCTTCTGTATGTCTATGTCCTGAAAACTTCTTCCTATAAAGATACCAATCAGGCTGGGCATAGTGATATATAATTCTAGCACTCTGGGAAACCGAGGCAAGAGGATCATAATTTTGAGCCCAGATGGTAATTTAGTGAGTTAGCTAGATGCTGTCTCAAAAACAGAAGTAAAAAAGGGCTAGGGATGTCATTTCATGCAAATGCACTGGGTTCACTCCTTGGCATTGCCAAATAACAATAACAATAATAATAATAATAATAATAATAAAAGACACTGATCATATCAAATGAACTTATTTTAACTTAGTCACTTTTTTTGTGTGTGGGTACCAGGGATCAAACTCATGACCTTGCATTTGCCAGGAAGGTACTTGTGCTGCTGAGCTAAATCCCCAGCCCCTCAATCACATCTTCTAAAGTTCTATCTGCAAATGTGATCATATTCCCAGATACCAAGGTTTTATTATATGAATTTTGGGAGGAGCAAATTCAGCCCACTACCCTTAACTGGTAGAAGGACTAGTTTATGTGGAGTGCTGTTTATAATCTGTTCTTGGCAGCTTCTAATTCAGACTCCAGGCCCCTTCTTCTTATTACCTCTGGTAGTCCTGAAGGAATATCACCAGCCAATAGTGTTTTCCAAATTGCTGCAACAGTATTGCCTGTCTTGTGTGTTCTTGTGCAACAAGAGACAGAATTTAACTCATCCTCCTCTTGAATCTGTGCTGGCCTTAATGTCTCAACCAATACAGGGAGTAGATTTGAGGCTGTGTGTTATCTCTGCACAGCTTTAGGATACTTTCTGTCTATTATCCCCATTTGGAATCCAGCTGCCATATTATGAGAAAGTCAAGCCACACAGAGCAGTCAGAGTTTAGCCTGCAGGTAAGCCCAGTTCTGGCACCAGGCATGTGCATAAAGAGGTGCTAGAAGAGTCCAGTCCCCAGCTATTTCCCTGATAGGTCCTGATAAAGTCCTAATTCCATAACCAGTGAGAACTGTGCGTGCTTTACACCACATTTTTGGAGGACGAAACTGCAGCCTATAAAGGGAATATGGTTTAGAGATACTCGCTAGTTAATGGGAAGCTGGATCAAAACTCAGTTTAATGGAGGAGGTAAGACTAAAACTCAGTCCCCACAATTTTTTGATCAGAGTGTCTTTCACTCTTGATCTTTTAAACAGATTGTTTATTGTCTGAAGTGCCTCATATGGTCTGGGGAGATCATAGTGTCACTTGGACAGAATACAGAATAAAGTGGATGCTGCACAGAGGCTGGTTACGATTCAGTGTAGGGGAGTCCTTGGGGGTAGCAAGAGCTTTCTCTAGGTGGAACAATCTTGAGAGGTGACTCCTACAGCTGAATGCCTCAGGTGATGAATGGACTTCCTGAATGTGGAGGTCAGATGCAACTGTCCCTTCCAGCTCTGGGACACCCTCACTTCCACACTCTATTCCCAAAGCAATGTAAGATGGCTCTCTTTGGCTTTAAAGGCCCACTTTTATTTATTTGTAAACTTCCTCTTTTAAACAAGATGCTTTTTAAGAGCCTTTCTGCTAAGATTTTAGGTTGCTGTCTATTTTACCTTTGGCCTGTTTCTGCTAAAGGCAGAAGACAACATTGGGAGACATAGGTTCAAATCCCAGCTCTACTTCTCACTGACTATGGTCCTGATTTAAATGATCTGAAGGTCTGAGTGTGTAGCGTACCTGCCTAAGGTGTGCAAAGTCTTGAGTTTCATTTCCAGCACTGAAGGGGGTAAAAACTTATCCAAGTCTCACTATATAATGGAAAAACAAACTTCCTCTCACACCAGGATGGTTGTAGAATTAAGGTGCTTATGTGAAAGTTAAGGGAGGAACGCTGATCTTTTAGTAGGTTTCTCCCTTTCTCCAAAGTAAATATCTCAAAACTTCCATGTCCTGCTCTTACTTTTGAAAGCTGCAATTCTCTTTCCTTTTACATTCAATAGGAGAGAGACAGAGACAGGCACATCTCCTTCCATTTCCCTTGATAATTTTTCCAGCGCAGTGGTGCCCTCTTCCCAGCCTCAGGTTGAACCTCCACATCCAAAGATGTCCCCAGAGGTTTCAGACCAGACTATTAATCAACCCTTCTCCTGGTCCCCCCTTCTACAGGAAACAAATGCTCCTCATGCCCGTATCCTTCTTACCATCTTCTGCCTCATCTTTGCACAGTGCTTTTTAAAATGTCTTCTCCACCTCCTGCTCTATGGCCTGAGGCTGGCTCAAGTTCCCACCAAAACTGGGATTTGTGAGGACATCCTTGTCACTGCACTTAGGGGTGACCTTTCAGTCCTTAACTGCTCACCACTGGTGCCTTGCAGCTACAGATGGCCTTGATGCCAGTATCTTTCTCCACTGTCTTCTCAGTCATAAGCTTTAACAACCATATGTCTAGTGGTCCTGTCTGAGGGCAAATAGCCCACAGATGCAAGAGGTTCAATAGATTCCACACTGAACTGGCACTATCTTCTGTACCTCTGTTCCTCTCTCTGTTTCCTCCCTTACAAAGCCAAACAAATAGCATCTAAACCAGAAGTATGATGTTATTTCTGGACAATGGCTTTTCTTAGCTATGGGTCCTATCTCCTAAATAGCTCCCTAACTCTTCTGAGGTCATGGCTACTCTGAGAAATAAAAACAAACACTTGACCCATGATCTCTACAGGATTTAGTTGCCTCTTCTACTCTACCTGACATTGCGATTCCTAATTAAATTGCAGCAATGGCCCATCTCTAGCTGGTCTCCTGGCTTCTAGTGCTGTGCAAGTCCAACCCAGAACCCTGAAAATATTCTGATTGTATAACCACCATGTTCAAAAGCCTTCATGGTTCTCCAGCACTTTTGTGCTTTAAGTTACACTCTGGGCTTTCACCCATGACATTCCCTCTTTCATCTGGAGCACCTTGTCTTTCTGGCAGCTGATTCTATCTCATTAATCCTAAAAGTCTCAGATTAGATGTTACTTCCCCTGGATAACTCTCTGATTCCCGAAGGCTATAGATCCCTTTTGAGATGTTCCCTTAAGTGCTTCTGTTTATCATGAAATTACTGTTTCTCTCTTGCCTGGCACTGGGGTTGGCACAAATCAGATATTTGAAAAATACTTGCTGGTGAGAATGGAAGGAACTACTTCCCATTTACGATGATCAAACTTGAGTGTGCAGTATTACTTGGAGGTTTTGTTAAATCACAGTTCCTGGCTCCACCCTGAGTTTTTGATTCAGTAGTTTGGGGTGATGCCAGTGAGGCTGTCTAGAGACTACATATTGAAAGCCTCTGCTCCATACAACTGGAAGCAGCCTTAAAGGTAAGGAAGCTGATAGACATTTTTGGAGGCTTAGTATATTTTTAGTACCTGTCTTTTTCATAGCTTCCCTCATAGGAGCATTTCATGAGATTTGAGCTCCTAAAAATGTTTTCTGGAAACTCTGTGGGCTCTAAGGTAACCAAAGCCCACATCCCATTAGGGCTCAAAGGCAGCACCTGGAGCAGCTCCCCACTCATTAATAGGTTGCCAGGCAACAGAACAAAGGTGAGGCTAAGGCTGGGATTAGCAATTGGCAGTGATCTAAAGAATG
Source organism: Hydrochoerus hydrochaeris (assembly GCA_004027455.1). Classification (NCBI taxonomy): domain Eukaryota; kingdom Metazoa; phylum Chordata; class Mammalia; order Rodentia; family Hydrochaeridae; genus Hydrochoerus; species Hydrochoerus hydrochaeris. The sequence goes on along the minus strand of PVLA01000155.1, from coordinate 219,393 downwards.
AAGCACTGAGGCATCCTGAGGGGAGTGTTCTCATCAGGAGAGACCACAGGAAGCAGGTGCAAGGGAGCCCTGGTATGGCTGGGGCCTTGGTTTGCAGGTGGGGGAGCACAGCTTTCCCCTTGGACATGTGCAAGTTGCAACTTGCCTTCTAACAGCACTGGGGATTATTTTTCTCAGAAGAACCAGTGGGAACCCATTAGGGACATTTCTTAATGAGCTATAGATATGAAATAACTTATTAGACTCATCATCATCTACTTTTTGAAAATATAGTTTTTTTAGTTTTATTAATATATATTCACATTTGAAAATTTAAGAAATACAGAAAAGCATATAATTCCATGTCCCCTGAAGGAAACCCTATTATTCAGAAAAAAAAAAAAACATAAATCGGATCATCCTATATATACATGCATGTATTGTAAGAAAATATTTTACTGCTTATAGAAGACATTTCTGCAACAAGATCTTTAACTCTATTTTTTCAACAGTCATTGAAATTTATCATGTGGATGTATCATATTACACTTTGCTATGATTGGCAGTGCTGCAGCAGAAATCCTTACATGTATATCTTTACACATTAGTGAGGTAGACTGAGTGAAGCTAAGGTAATTCATATTTAAAGTTTAGCTATGGATCATGTTTTTCTACCCAGAAAGGCTGTTTATATTTCTACCAAGAATATATGAATGTCCATTTCCACCAGCCCTTTGCTTTTTTAAAAAAAGTTCTGTTGCTTTAATTTTTCATTCTTTGGATCAATTTCTCAGGCCTTTTCTCAAATGTTTATCTTCTCTTTGTATCTTTCTGAAACTTGCCTGTTTCTTTGCTCATTTGTTCATCTATTTTTCTTAATGAAAAAAACTATTTGTATAGATACTAATTCTTTTTCCAATTTTTTCTCCAGAGTACCATAAAGATTTTTTTGTTTTTGAGACAGGGCATATAGTTCAAGAATAGTTCAGCCTTGAGTTTGTGTGTAACCCAGGCTGGCCTCAAGCTTGTGCAATCCTTTTGCCTCAGCTTCCTGTGTGCTGGAATTACAGGTGTGCACCACCATGCCCTGCTGTTTTTTGGTTTTTAATTTGTATACAGTTTTTCTATTAATGTGTTAGGAAGTTGCATAGTTTCCTCTTAAAACATTATAATTCTATTGTTGGTAAAAGCTTGTGTATCTCATGGGCTATAAGTGGGAGAAAAAGTCTGAATGATACAAAGGAAGAAAATAGTGGAAAGAACGATATAAGAACACAAAAGATAGGTATCTTCATGGGCTTGTTAAATTCCTAACAGATATGAAGAAACTAATACTAACTCTCAAATTTTAAGGTAACATAGGGATCACTAGAGGTTTGTTTAAATGCAAAGGTTCTGTAGGTTCAGGACCAACCTCAAAATGTGCATTTTGGACCAGCTCCCAGGTGGGGTTGATGACCATGGGCCATGTCTGACCTATTCAGGCTTTAAATTCTAATAAGAAACCATTGGTAGGCTCAACTAAGCATCTTAATTCCACTTGTTTGGAAAATTTCCTCTCTTTCTTTAAATCAGCAGGGTAGACCTTAACTTCTTATTTTGGAAATTAGGAAAAAATCATTCATTTCAAAGAAGAAAAATGATTCAGTTTTCATGGAGTAACATCCCTCTGCCTCATAGTCTTAGAATATATGGCTAAAGATTTTTGAAGTCAAGTGTATAAGTATAAAATGTTCACTTCTTAAGGCCTAGTTGGGTTGGGTAAAACTTAGGTGAAAAAGTACTTGGTGTTTTGGGAAGAAATATTCTAGCCTCCCTAGCATTATAAAGGGTTTATCATTCATTCATTCATAGAAAAATAGCTTTGCCTAAACACACTCCTCAAACAGGTCTTGTAAAAGGCAGCATAGCCAGGTGGGGGCTGTCAAGGTGGGGTGGTAGTGATCATAGACCAGGACTTTGGACAAAGTCCTAACGATTGATCCTTATTTTGGCTTCAGCACAGCTGGTTTGCATACATTAAACTTTCCTGGCTTTGTTTCTTTGCGGCACCCTTTTCCGTCCATCCACGCCTTGTGACAAGGTCCATGGATGGAGGAGAGCGCTTCTCCAGGAAAAGGACACCGCATGTGGGAATTGGGCGCAAGGATCTTGTAATGTTTTGTACTGATAATTGTAATTTGTGTAATTCACATATATATATTTTCGTGTAATGCTCAATATGAAGTCGAGAATGGAAACTCCAGAGGAGTTACTAGAAACCTTCTAGATAACTTTGTGAAAACTAATTGTGAAATTTTA